>WNWK01030433.1:0-23515 GCA_009830355.1 Cherax destructor
GAACATGGGGAAAAAAAGGCTACCCCAAAAAACACTGGGGGGGTACCAAGGGGAAACATACACATTATTTTAAAAAAACATAAACACTATTGGGAAAAAATAAAAAATTTGTGGGAAAAGGAACAAAATAAACATTAATAACAAAACATAAATTTAATAGCAAGAACACATAAACATTAGTAGCAAGAACACATAAACATTAGTAGCAAGGGAAACATAAACAATAACAGGAACACATAAACTTAATTGCGAACACCCTAAACATTGGGACAAGGAACATAAACATTAGTGGAAGAAAACATAAACATTAATGAAGAACACATAAACATTAGTAAACAAGAAAACATAAACATTGGTAGGAAACACCAAAAAATTAGTAGAAGATCCATAAAATAACAGCAAGAAACATAAACATTAGTAGCAAGAACACATTACATTAACGAAGAACATAAACATTATACAAGATCATATAAACTTACTACTATAAACATATAAAGTCCTCGGGTATTATGAAAAGGAATTTTCCCCAAAAACCTTTGTATTAAAATGCGTAAAGTCGATACGGAAAAAATTTTTTTTTTATATACAAGAAAGCCTTTATCTGCAAAATGTTCTTGAACAAAAAATAACCTTGTCTGCATGTATGTGTCTTGAACAGGTAAAGCCTTGTTCTGTATATATGTGTCTTAACAAGTAAAGCCTTGTTCTGCATGCAGGTGTCTTGAACAAATAAATTTTTGTTCTTGTCTGTATGTGTCTTGAACAAACATAACATTGTTCTTAACGTGTGTCTAAGAAAATAAAGTCATGTTCTTCAGTATCTTGAACAAATAAAGCGTCTTTGTATGTTGATGAGAGAAAAAAAGAGTGCGGCTCTAATTTCTTGCATGGAGGAACCCTACACCAGCATCCAAACCCTACACTAGCACCCAGAACCCTACACTAGCACCCAGAGACCTACACTAGCATCCAGAACTGTGACTGCACCCAGGGCCCTACACTGGCATCCAGACCCTCACTGGCACCCAGGGCCCTACACTGCGTCGGACCCACTGCACCCAGGGCCCTCACTAGCGTCCAGGAGCCCTCACTGGCATCCAGGACCCTCACTGGCACCCAGACGCTCACTGGCATCCAGGACCCTGCACTGGCTCCAGGACCCTCACTAGCAACCAGGGCCCTCACTGGCATCCAGGACCCTACACTGGCACACAGGGCTCTGCACCGCGTCAGGACGCACTGGGTCCGGACCCTGCACTGGACCCGTTTTGGGGTCAGGACCCTTTTGGGGTCAGAGCCTCCGCGTCCGGAGCCACCCGGGGTCAGGACCACTGGACCCAGGCCCTGCACTGGCATCGGACCTACACTGGGGGGACCCCTACCCAGCCCAAGGCTGCACTGGCGTCAAAGACCCTGCACTGGCCAGGGGCCCTGCACTGGCATTCAGGACCCTGCACTGGCATCCAGGACCCTACACTGGCACTCAGGACCCTGCACTGGCACCCAGGGCCCTCACTGGCATCTAGAGACCCCTCACCCGAGACCCTACACTGCCCTCCAGAGACCCTCACTGGCATCAGGGACCCTCACTGGCACCCGGGCCCTGCACTGGCATTCAGGCCCTACACTGGCATCCCAGGACCCTCACTGGCCCCAGGCTATGCACTGGCGTCTAGAGCCTGCACTGGCACCCAGGACCCCTCACGCGCATCCAGGACCATGCCAGCGTCAGGAGCCTGCACTGGCATCCAGGACCCTGCACTGGCAGCCAGGGGCCCTCACTGGCATCCGGACCTCTTCACCGGCGTCAGAATGCTCACTGCTCAGAGCCCTACACTGGCATCCGGAGACCCTACACTGGCATCCAGGACGGTGCACTGGCATCCAGGACCTACCCTGTCATCAGGACCCTGCACTGGCATCCAGGACCCTCACTGGCATCCAGGACCCTCACTGCACCCGGACCCTTCCCAGCAAACAGAGACGCTACACTGGCATCCAGGACCCTGCACTGGCATCGGACCCTGCACCAGCGTCGGGGCCGCTATATCATCCAGAGACCCTACACTAGCATCCAGAACCCTACATTATCATCAGGGCCCTACACTGGCATCAGAGACCCTACACTGGCATCCGAGACCCTACACTAGCACCCAGACCCTACACTAGCACCCAGACCCTACACAGCTCAGGCCCTCATAGCATCCAGAGACCTACACTGGCATCCAGAACCCTACACTAGCACCCAGACCCTACAATGCACCCAGGGCCCTACCCAGCATCCAGGAACCCTGCACTGGCATCCAGGACCCTCACTGGCACCCAGACCCTTCACCAGCATCCAGGGCCCTACACTGGCATCAGGACCCTCACTGCCATCCAGGACCCTACACCAGCTCAGGGCCCTACACTGGCATCCAGAGACCTACACTGGCATCCAGAGACCCTACACTGGCCCAGACCCTAATGGTACCCAGGCCCTACACCGCATCCAGAACCCTGCACTGGCATCCAGACCCTGCACTAGCATCCAGGACCCTACACTAGCAATGAGGCCCTACACTGGCATCGAGACCCTCACTGGCACACGGGCTCTCCAGCATCAGAACCCTCACTGGCATCCAGAACCCTACATTGGCATCCGGACCTCACTGCATCCAGACCCTACACTGGCATCCGGGACCCTACACTGGCATCCGAGACCTACCTGGCGTCAGGAGCCTGCACTGGCTCCAGGACCCTGCATTGGCATCCAGGACCCTGCTGCATCCAGGACCCTCACTGGCATCCGAGCCCTCACTGGCTCAGGGCCCTGCACTGGCATCCAGGACCCTCACTGGCATCCAGGAACCTCACCCGCATCAGGGCCCTGCACTGGCATCAGGACCCTACACTGGCATCCAGGACCCTCACTGGCATCAGAGACCCTACAATGGCACGGGCCCTCACTAGCATCCAGACCCTGCACTGGCATCCAGGACCCTCACTGGCATCCAGAACCCTACACTGGTAACGGCCTACACTGGCTCAGGACCCTCACTGGCCCCAGGGCTCTCACCGGCGTCGGGACCCTGCACTGGCATCGAGACCTCACTGCCCCATACCTACACTGGCATCCAGGACCAAACTAACATCAGAATCCTATACTAACAAACATGAATCCTACACTAGCATCTAGAACCCTACACTAGCATCCAGAACCCTACACTAGCACCCACAACAGTACACTAAGATCCAGAACCCAACATTATCATCCAGAACCCCACACTAGCATCCAAAACCCTACACTAGCACCCAGAACCCTACACTAGCATCCAGAATCCTATACTAGCAACCAGAGACCTACACTAGCACCCAGAACCCTCCACTAGCATCCAAAATCCTATACTAGCACCCAGAGACCTACACTAGAATCCAGAACCCTACACTAGCATCCAAAAGCCTACACTAGCATTCAGAACCCTACACTAGCATTCAGAACCCTACACTAGCATCCAGAGCCCTACACTAGCATTCAGAACCCTACACTAGCATCCAGAATCCTATACTAGCATCCAGAGCCCTACACTAGCATCCAGAACCCTACACTAGCATTCAGAACCCTACACTAGCATCCAGAATATTATACTAGCATCCAGAGCCCTACACTAGCATCCAGAACCCTACACTAGCACCCAGACCCCTTCACCAGCATCCAGAACGCTACACTAGCATCCAGAACCCTACACTAGCATCCAGAACCCTACACCAGCATCCAGGGCCCTACACTAGCATCCAGAAACCCCACACTAGCATCCAGAACCCACATTATCATCCAGAACCCTACACTAGCACCCAGGCCCTACACTAGGCATCCAGGACCCTACACTAGCACCCAGACCCATACACCAGCATCCAGAACGCTCACTAGCATCCAGAACCCTACACTGGCACCGGGCCTTACACTAGCATTCAGAACCCTACACTGGCATCCAGAACCCTACACTGGCACCCAGGGCTCTACACTGGCCTCTGAGACCCTACACTAGCACTCAGATCCCTACACTAGCATCCAGAACCCTACACTGGCACCAGAACCCTACACTAGCACCAGAACCCTACACTAGCATCCAGAACCCAACACTAGCACTCAGAGACCTACATTATCATCCAGAACGCTACACTAGCACTCAGAGGCCTGCACTAGCATCCAGAACCCTACACTAGCACCCAGAAACCCCTTTACAGCATCCAGAACCCTCACTGGCATCCCAAATCCTACACTAGCATCCAGACCCTACACCCAGCATCCAGAACCCTACACTAGCATCCAGCTCACTGGCATCCAGAGCCCTCATTATCATCCAGGGAAACCCCACACTGGCACCGAGGGCCCCCAAATGGGATCCGAGACCCCACACTGGCACCCAGACCCATACCCGCTCGAGACGCTACACTGGGATCAGACCCTACACTGGCACCCCGGACCCGCACTAGCATTCAGAACCCCCACTGGGATCCAGAACCCTCACTGGGACCCAGGGCTCTACATAGCCTCTAGAACCCTACACTGGGACTCGGGTCCTCACTGGCATCCAGAGACCCTCACTGGGATCCCGAGACCCTACACTGGGACCCCGAACCCTAAATGCATCCCGAACCCAACACTGGGACTCAGAGACCTCATTATCATCCAGAACGCTACACTAGCACTCAGAGGCCTGCCTAGCATCAGAACCATACACTAGCATTCAGAACCCTTCCCCTAGCATCCAGAACCCTGCACTGGCATCCAAAATCCTCACTGGGATCCCGAACCCTACACTGCATCCAGGACCCCACACTGGCCCCGCGGTACTGGATCCAGGACCCCACATTGGCATCCAGGACCCACTGGCTCCAAGGCCCTCACTGGGACCCAGGACCCTGCCCGGGATCCAAACCCTCACTGCATCAGAATCTTATACTAGCATCCAGGGCCCTACACTGGGATTCAGAGACCCTACACTGGGACCAGGGACCTGCACTGGGATTTCAGGACCTTCACTGGGAAACCCAGGACCTATACTAGGCATTCAGACCCTACACTGGTATCCAGAACCCTACACTAGCACCCAGGGGTCTCCTGGGATCTAGAAACCTACACGAGACCCAGACCCTACACCAGCATCAGAACCCTACACTGGGATCCCGAACCCTACACTTGCCCAGGCCCTACACTATCCAGGGCCCCACGCTGGCATCCAGGACCACACTGGCATCCAGAACCCTACACTGGCACCCAGGGCCCACTGGGATCCGGAACCCTCACTGGCATCAGAACCCTACACTGGCACCCGGAGCTCTACACCAGCATCCCGAACCCTACAGTAGCACTCAAAGGGCCCACACTGCATCCAGAACGCTACACTAGCACTCAGGGCCTACACTAGCATCAGAACTATACACTAGCATCCCGAACCTCACTGGGATCCAGAACCCTGCACTGGCTCAGGGAAACCTACACAGCATCAGAACCCTACACTAGCATCCCGAACCCTACACTAGCACCCAGAACCCTACACTAACATCCAGAACCCCAAACTAACATCCCGGACCCTCACCCCGCATCCAGAACCCTACACTAGCACCCACAACAGTACTAGGGTCAGAACCCTACATTAGCATCCAGAACCCCACTGCATCCCAAACCTACACTGGGATCCCGAACCCTACACTAGCATCCCGAATCCTGTACTAGCACCCGAGGACCTACACTAGCATCTAGAGACACTACACTGGGATCAGAACCCTACACTGGGACCCACAACGGGACACTAAGATCCAGAACCCTACATTATCATCCAGAACCCCACACTGGCATCCAACCCTACACTGGGACAGGCCCCACACTGGCATCCGAGATCCATACTGGCACCCAGGTACACTGGGACCCAGGAACCCCACACTGGGATCCCAAAATCCTATCTAGCACCCGGACCTCACTGGGGGCCAGGGGAAACCCCACCTGGGATTCAAACCCTACACTGGGATTGAGACCCCACACTGGGATCCAGGCCCTACACTAGCATTCAGGACCTCACTAGCATCCAGGATCCCTTTCTAGCTCGGGCCCTCACTGGGATCCAGGACCCTACACTGGGATTCGAGAAACCCTCACTGGGATCCAGAATATTATCTGATCCAGGGCCCTCACTGGGATCAGAAACCCTCACTGGGATCCAGAGACCCTCACTGGCATTCAAACCCTACCCTAATCCAGGAAACTTATACTAGCGTCCAGAGCCCTACACTAGCATCCAGAACCCTACACTAGCACCCAGACCCCTTCACCAGCATCCAGAACGCTACACTAGCATCCAGAACCCTACACTAGCATCCAGAACCCTACACCAGCATCCAGAGCCCTACACTAGCATCCAGAACCCTACACTAGCATCCAGAACCCTACATTATCATCCAGAACCCTACACTAGCACCCAGAGCCCTACACTAGCATCCAGAACCCTACACTAGCACCCAGACCCATACACCAGCATCCAGAACGCTACACTAGCATCCAGAACCCTACACTAGCACCCAGGGCCTTACACTAGCATTCAGAACCCTACACTAGCATCCAGAACCCTACACTAGCACCCAGAGCTCTACACTAGCATGTAGAACCCTACACTAGCATTCAGATCCCTACACTAGCATCCAGAACCCTACACTAGCATCCAGAACCCTACACTAGCACCCAGAACCCTACACTAGCATCCAGAACCCAACACTAGCACTCAGAGACCTACATTATCATCCAGAACGCTACACTAGCACTCAGAGGCCTGCACTAGCATCCAGAACCATACACTAGCATCCAGAACCCTTCACTAGCATCCAGAACCCTGCACTGGCATCCAAAATCCTACACTAGCATCCAGAACCCTACACTAGCATCCAGAACCCTACACTAGCACCCAGCAGTACACTAAGATCCAGAACCCTACATTAGCATCCAGAACCCCACACTAGCATCCAAAACCCTACACTAGCACCCAGAACCCTACACTAGCACCCAGAGACCTACACTAGCATCCAGAATCTTATACTAGCATCCAGAGCCTTACACTAGCATTCAGAACCCTACACTAGCACCCAGAGACCTATACTAGCATTCAGAACCCTACACTAGCATCCAGGCGGTGTTTTTTTCTCTATCTTTCTCTCTCCCTCTTTTCATGAGGAAAAAAAATTAGTGAGCTCTAAATTTCGAATCAGCTTCGCCAAATACCGTTCAGAAGCTTTCGCCAAATACCGTGGGGTGGCTTCGCCAAATACCGTGGAGGCAATAGCAGCCTCGATTAGAAATACCACCTTTGTAGCAGCTTCTGCGTTACAAAGGTAAATTATTCCTCTGAAGTCGGTAGACGGAAGTTCTTAAATTTCTTAACCTCTGAGTTTGAATTTAGTGATGCTGTGAGTCTGCTGTACAGCCTGTGAGGAGCAGACTGGTTGTGAAGCCTTCAACAAGACTGACTGTGAGGCTTCCACTGTGAAGCTTCCACTGTGAAGCTTCCACTGTGAAGCCTTCAACAAGACTGACTGTGAGGCTTCCACTGTGAAGCCTTCAACAAGACTGACTGTGAAGCTTCCAATGTGAAGCCTTCAACATGACTCACTGTGAAGCTTCCACTGTGAAGCCTTCAACAAGACTGACTGTGAAGCTTCCACTGTAAAGCCTTCAACAAGACTGACTGTGAGGCTTCCACTGTGAAGCCTTCAACAAGACTGACTGTGAAGCCTTCAACATGACTGACTGTGAAGCCTTCAACATGACTCACTGTGAAGCTTCCACTGTGAAGCCTTCAACAAGACTGACTGGAAGCTTAAGCTTGTGAAGCTCTCAGAGGGAATTCAAACACTTCGTTAACCGTGAAATGCCTTTGACCTTCATAAGATGCATAAAGAATTGTAAGCTTATTTTGTCAGGTGTTCATATCATGCAGGTCACAGCTGATTCATACTAAACAAACAAGGATCAAACAACTCTTAACAAGGCCGCGTCTTGCAGAAATTTCTATAAACAAGGTTTACAAATCGAAAAATTTGTCTCTCAAATAATTCATTGGGCTGAGTTTTTAGTCCGGCTTCTCTTCGCGGGAGGTGCCATAGTGCCGGGTAAGGGCTCTTAGTCCAAGGAATTGGAGAGAGAGAGAGAGAGAGAGAGAGAGAGAGAGAGAGAGAGAGAGAGAGAGAGAGAGGAAGGATGCCGTTCTTTGATCCGATTAGGGGACTTCCTTTGCTAGACGCAAGAACTGGATGACAGTTGTCAGGGGTGACAATAAAGCAGGATGAAGTATATCCCCTTAAATCCCTGGATCGAGAAAAGGCTGTGAGCCCAGATAAAGTGAGCCCAAGATTGCTGAGTAGATGTGCAGACCTGCTAGCATCTCCTCTAACTCGCATGTATCAGCACCGACTAGCACAATGGAAAGAGGCAAATGCTAGCAAATGCTGTTGAGAAAAAGAAGAAGAGCAGAGCTGAAATCGGCAACTACAGATCAGTGTCACTACTGTTAACCAATGAAAAAATTCTTTATATAATTATCTTACGTCAAATGACAACAATTTTTTTTTTCTGACTGCCACTTACATCTTTGTGACCGTTAATATGGCTTCGGGAAAGGTAGCTCTTAGCTGTTAAACCTGTCTACTATGTGGCACCAGTCTCTGAATGAATGTAAGATCAGATGTGTGGTAGAACTGGACATTGCTGGTGCTGTCGACTGAGTATAGCACCAGGGCAGTGGCGTCATAAGGGATGGCGGGTGCCGCCCCTGGTGACACCATCAAGGGGTGGCACCATAGAGCCTATAAAGAAGGTGACACTAATGCCCAAAACAGTGCTGCACCAATATAAGAGAAAAATCCTTTGTTTCTATATAGCCTATTATATGATTACAGAGTACAAATAGGCCTATATAGGAAAAATCAATGACGCTATACGAAAAACTATGATAAATCGATCATTTTATGTACGATATATTGGAAAAACCCTTAATCCACCTGGCATCACTATGATCACTCATCGCTGACGTAACATCCGGTGTCTGCTGCATCAACTCGAAATGAGTTTTTAAGTGTTCTGGCAAGTGGTGTCAAAGAGAAGCTTTTTACTGATACCAAGCGTTATGTTTGACACGACACCAGATGTGTCACACACTGACCAAATGTCACAAGTTATCAGGTACGTGCAGATGGAGGATGGAAGAGTTCAAGTGAAGGAAGTTTTTCTTGTTTTTTTTCCCTTGATGGACTGGCCTTCATGCTGTGCCGTACTGAAGGATATGACAATGCTGCCACCATGGCCGGGGTCCATGGAGGTGTACAAGCCATTCTCAAGGAGAAAAACAAGAAGGTAATTTTCAGTGGTTCACTGAACTTGTGTGGTCAGTTTTCGTTTGCCGAGAATTCATCATGTGTGAAATTTTTTTGTCAGTCTTGAGTCAACGTAGACATTCTTTGCCTCGTCCAGCCATCGATGGGATGTATTAATGGAGCATACTGTAGTCTCTTTGAAAATATTATCAACACCAAGATGGAGTTCTTCTTACACTGCAGTGAAACCAGTAGCGGAATCGTTCGAGAAATTTGTGGCAGCGATTGAAGCTCTTTGCATCCATAGGAAAATTTGGATACAAGAGGAGCAGCACAAGGTCTTCTCTCTGCTGTGGGCGATTTCACATTTTTGTGTTATCTGTATTTCTGGTGTGACATACTTCTGGAGGATGAGCTTGCACAGCAGTACTTGCACACTAAGGATTTAACTCTTGACAAAGTGGTGGTGAAGCTAGAGGCACTGCGAATATTTTTGTATGAAGGGCGAGATCGCATAGTGGAGAATTCAATACAAGAGTCACTCTTGAAATGTGAGGAGTATGGATTTCCAACAGAGAGAAGAATCAGGTTAAAGAAAAGGATGGCAGGGGAGCAGGCAAGAGATTCCAGACTCACTGTACAGGAAGAAAACAAGAGGGCGATGTTGTAGTGCATTGATTGTTTTCATAATTAACTCGAGATTCGATCAAAAGCAATGAAGGATGTGGCAGCCATGTTTGTGGTCATTCAAACGAAGAATCTTGTGCAGCTATTGAAGAAGAATTGGAGGTGATGGCTTCAAGACTCAGAACCTTCTATAATGA
Source organism: Cherax destructor (assembly GCA_009830355.1). Lineage (NCBI taxonomy): Eukaryota > Metazoa > Arthropoda > Malacostraca > Decapoda > Parastacidae > Cherax > Cherax destructor. Next base: position 10,164 of record WNWK01030433.1, read on the forward strand.
AATATGCAAGAATGAGCTCATGCTTGAATTACCAAGACTAAGGAGGCACCTGGAAGCTGCTGATGTTGATCTTAAAAAAGTTGAGCACTGGACTACACTGGATGCACTAACATTCACAGCTGAATGGGATTTTATTGAATCTCTTGCAGCTCTCACACTCTGTCTGAGGTTGTTCCTTACTGTATGATTCTGTGGCTTCTTGTGGAAGGAGTTTCTCCAAGTTGAAGCTGATTAAAAACTATTTAGGGTCCACAATGAGTCAATCCAGAATCACTGACTTAGCAATGTTATCCATAGAAAATGGGTTGATTTTGATGATGTGATAGATGATTTTGCAGGAATGAACACAAGGAAATGTAATATCTGATTCAACGAGATGTCACCTGTACTCAAGGTCAAATCGAAACTAGTGTTTCTCAGATATTGCAATGTTTTTTCTATTTTTCAATTTTTTTTGCATTGTTGAAGACAAGTAAATGTAGGATGTGTTGCCTGTACTCAAAGTGGTATTTGAGTTTATGTTTCCTCAATATTACTACGACTATTTATTTTATCATTAATAAAGTTGAGAAGCATTCTCCTGTTCTGTTTATGGCCCTTAAACGTTCTCATTGCTAAACATTAGTCATTGGTTATTACGCACACAGGTAATAATGGCCTGTTGACCTAGTCGTAATGAGACTTGGAGCGAAAATAAACACAGCAGTAGTCTTTAAATTGTATTTCCTTTCACCTATGATTATATATATATATATATATATATATATATATATATATATATATATATATATATATATATATATATATATATATATATATATATATATATATTATATACTATACTTTATTTAAAGACAAAATACATTGACAAAAATACAATAGGGATTAAAACAACATAGATGGCAACTCAGAGCTATATCTCGAATACTTTGTCCAACTTCCCGGTGGTAGGCCGCGTGCCCAGAATGCTGCAGGCATTTTCCCTCTGAATCGCAACACTGAGTCTCTGAAAGAGGAAGCTGGCCGCCCTGTGGTCCTTGGTTTCTATAATGAGTTTTTCACTCATCTCTTTGAGAAACTTTAGAGCACACTTGCCCCATGACCCTATTGGGATGAAGTTATAGCAAGGGAGAAGGCCTTGATATTTGCGGGTCTTCTGGGTCTCCCTGTGGCTGGCAGCTCCACCCCCTTCAGCTGCGGAGTATGGCAAGAATGTGTCTGCCAATGTGGCGGCACAGGTGTAGTCCCAGGCAATCTGTTTTCCATCCTTCCAGGGTAGCATAGTGGCTCCATCAGGACGCTTTTGACTTCCATCAGAGCTCTGCACTTGGGGTTCCCGTTGAGCTGGGCAACGGGCTGTGGCGAGGCTTCTCTTTATGATGTCATTGACCTCCTCATGTCTGGCATACTTCCCTTCTGATGTGTGACACACTAGACCATGAAGTACGAATTGATCAGCCGTTGCCCTGCCGCAAATACACCTATGTTCGGTGAGGATGGTGGCGGCTAGGCGAAGAGCAACACCAATCCGAATGTCCTGTGGGTCGATTCGAGTGCCCAGGGAGGAATTGGGAGCAGCTAGAAGGAAATCTCCTGAGTGTGGTGCCTTCACTGCTAGGAGACGAGCTTTGTCCTTTCTTGAAGCGTTGGTGAGCACTGTGTTGGTTATTTTTTTCATGATCGGTTTGTCCCAATGGGACTGTTTGTGCTCTTTGGGAGGAGCTAGTCTACTGGAGGAGTCTGCAAGGATGTCCCACCGCATGGCTGCTTCAGTGAACCTGGGGTTTTGAGCTCCCACCACACCTCTCAAACGTTCAGGGACCATCTTCTTGACTAATCCACAGGAGGCCAAACACGATGACAGAAATGCAGGTAAAGCTACCTGCCTTGCTTTGCGCACCCCTATACCTCCCAGTCGCACTGGGAGGGTTGCCTGCTCCCATTGCTGATCGTCTAGTGACAGATTCAGTGCCTTCTTAAAGGTTGATCTCAGGTGTGCGTCATACTCGTCAAGTGTTGGGTTGTCAAAAGAGGGTGCACACCTCAAGAAGTAAGTGAGTCTTGGCATAATAAGACACCTTGTGAGGAGATACAGAGCATCATGGGCATCAAGATCACTTATTCTCTCCTCCATTCTTTTCAGGTCATTCACTTTGTCCTTGAGGACAGTGTCGATGGCGTGGTGACCTAGCGGTGCTCCCAGGAGGGTTATATATATATATATATATATATATATATATATATATATATATATATATATATATATATATATATATATATATATATATATAAATATATATATATATATATATATATATATATATATATATATATATATATATATATATATATATATATATATATATATATATATATATATATTATATATATTATAAATATATATATATTTATATAATATATAATATATATATATATATATATAATATATATATTAAATTATTATATATATATATATTTATATTTTAAATTTTTATAAAATATAAATATTATATATAGTTTACTATCAATATATATATATATATATATGTACACTTATGTTCACTATGTACAAGAGTTTGAAATATAAGTTTACCACAGTTAGCAAGGCAAAGGCAACAGCCTGAGAGAGAGAGAGAGAACCGTGATCAACCAGCGGTTATGTGAGTCTGGCAAGTGCTGACTGTGAGTGATACCACGTCACCTCAGCACTTGGCAGGCTCATCTGTGATTGGTTAATGAACCGAGGTACTGATTTAAACCCTTAGCACCTGGTTTTCTGGTTGGGAGGCACCCTATATGGGTGTGTGTACATGCTCCGAATAAAGTGTAATATGCTCTTTGCATGCCACATTGGGCATGAAGTAGTGACGTAACTGGAGTTTACTCCTCCCCATCCCCCCGCCCTTGGATTTCATGGGGGTGACACCAAGGATGCCGCCCCGGGTGACACCAACCCTAGGAACGCCACTGCACCAGGGACTCTTCATTTAGTTATTCCGATGACTTCGCATCCTCCTTGTCAAGAAGCGAAAGTAAAGAAAACACTCCCGTACTCTTCAAGAGGTGTATGTAACGGGGAGGGGAGTTAAAACCCAATAAATTTTTGCATTAAGACCGATGAGTCTGGGATGAAAACAGGAGTCTCTGCCTCTACGCTACAACTTAGTGATTGCCTTAAAAGTAGATGATCACTAAGAGTAGTTTTTAACAGGACGATCTACAATTATTTAAGAGTTATATAGCCCTTAAGATATGGGAGGCAATCAGGCTCCATCCAAGGAAGATGGGGATAAATCCCATTCCCTGGATCTAGAGCCACTCACCAGCACAAAGTTTGCGAGTCACTCAGTCGGTGAGTATTGAACAAGGAAGTATACTCAGTCCATTGTTATGGAATGTCTGCTTCAATGACCTTCACATCATCTCAGAATCCTATGCTCTATGCCGATGACTCTACTTTGACCTTAACGTATGCAAGTGACGAGATGCCAGCTGCTCTCTAGCACATCAATCACCAGCTTAGAGCCATATCAACCTGGGGAAAATACATATGATAGTCTCTGGAGAAGTGGTAAGACTAAATGGAAGAGTATTAAAACCTTGGGTTCTAGGTGTGAAATTTGCCTCCACAATGTCTATGAAAAGTCACGAGGTAAATCTTGCAAGTAATGCAGCCAAGAAGCTAACAGCATTAAGACGTATCTCGTATCTGCTCAAAAGACGAGGCTGCAAAACTCAGTACAAGAAACAAACGTGTTCACATTTTGAGTATTCACCACATTCTTGGCTTGCCTGTTTCCCATCTTCGTCTCATTTATGACTTCTGGACAAAATAAAGAACCATACAACGCGACTTATTTCTCGCCTGGACCAGGTGTGGATGGATCTGTCAATTCACCAGAGCCTTCAACACCTGAGAGGATATGGTACTAATTGTTGTTATATATAAGGTCAAAACTGTCAAGGTACTACACGTGACTTCACAACCATCGCAGACAGCGAGAAGACAACTTTTGTTTCACAAGACGGGCAGCAAACAGCAACTATACTCTGGATACTCTTCTCAAGAACATCACTTCGTCTCAGACTGTTCATTCTTCGAATGAGTATAGTCTGGAACTTGTTCGTTCAGCATAACAACATCACTGAAATAAAGTCAACCGACCAAATAAAATCTCTGGTTCACAGTTGGCTCCGACTTCGTCACGTTCCTTATTTGTGTGTTTCATAAGAATAAACATTTAATAAAAGTACTGCTAGGTAAGGTGAGGTGGATAACACCTCTTAGCTTGTAAATAAAGGTAGAGACTCTTACCTTAATCCTGTTAAAACCTTTGTGTAAGATGTGTGAGCGTGTGTGTGTGTGTGTGTGTGTGTGTGTGTATATGTGTGTGTATGTGTTGTGATGTGTGAGAGAGAGAGAGAGAGAGAGAGAGAGAGAGAGAGACACACACTCAATTTAATTTTCCATAACTGCTGAGGCCATAACATCAGCTCAGCTTAAGCTACCAGCGCAGTGTTTATCAAGGAGTGTGCAGGGATCTTGCAAGGTGTTGCCTGAGAGTGATCTTCCAGAGAAGTGTGGGTCCTCAGGGAGCAGGTGTCTGTATTGGTGGAGTCGTCATCAAAGACTTCAACCTTGCTCACACTCTCTCTCTCTCTCCACTCTGTGCAAATGACACCCCGCTATCTCATGGTCTCCTCCCGACCACCGACTCGCTTCACTTTAACCTCTTCTGATATTTTTGCTATTGCCTATGACAGAAGTTGTAATATTTTTCTTACTCCCAAGATATTCCATTTTATTGCTTATCATGCAGGGATTACTTAATCTTTTTTTTTTATGTGATGCTTGATTTTGGTTTAACCTGATGGTGGTTAAACCATGAGTTATCATATTTCTATTACTGTAGTGATGTGATTTTTACCTTCAAAAAACCACCAGCACATAAGCTGTCAGGACCAACACATCAGCTGTCAGAACCAACACATCAGCTGTCAGAACCAACACATCAGCTGTCAGAACCAACACATCAGCTGTCAGAACCAACACATCAGCTGTCAGAACCAACACATCAGCTGTCAAAACCAACACATCAGCTGTCAGAACCAACACATCAGCTGTCAGAACCAACACATCAGCTGTCAGAACCAACACATCAGCTGTCAGAACCACCAACACAACAGCTGTCAGAACCAACAACACATCAACTGTCAGAACCAAAATATCAACTGTCAGAACCACCAACATATCAATTGTCAGAACAAACACATCAACTGTCAGAACCACCAATGCATCAACTGTCAGAGCCACCAACCCATCAGCTATCAGAACATCTAACATATCAGCTGTCAGACACCAACACATCAGCTATTAGAACCATCAACATAGTATAAACTATCAAAACCACCAACAAATCAACTGTCAGAACCACCAACAAATCAACTGTCAGAACCACCAACAAATCAACTGTCAGAACCACCAACAAATCAACTGTCAGAACCACCAACATATCAACTGTCTGAACCACCATCATATCAACTGTCAGAACCACCAACACATCGGCTGTCAAAACCACCAACATATCAGCTGTCAAAACCACCAACACATCAACTGTCAGAACCACCACCATATCAGAGGTCAGAACCACCAACATATCAGAGGTCAGAACCAACATGTCAACAGTCAGAACTACCAACACAGCTGTCAGAACCATCAGCTGTCAGAACCACCAACACAACAGCTGTCAGAACCACCAACACAACAGATGTCAGAACCACCAACACAACATATGTCAGAACCAACAACACATGTTAGAACCAACAACACAACAGATGTCAGAACCACCAACACAACATATATCAGAACCAACAACACAACATATGTCAGAACCAACAACACAACAGATGTCAGAACCAACAACACAACAGATGTCAGAACCAACAACACAACAGATGTCAAACCAACAACACAACAGATGTCAGAACCACAACACAACAGATGTCAGAACCAACAACACATCTACTTTCTGAATCAACACATCACCTGTCAGAACCAACACATCAACTGTCAGAACCACTAACAAATCAACTGTCAGAACCAACATATCAATTGTCAGAATCAGCAACACATCAGCTGTCAGGACTAATATTACGAACACAGGTATAGTATGGCCTTTGACCTGGTCGTAATGGGCCTCAAAGTGGAGCAAACAAACTCAGCAATAGTATATAACTTGTATTTTCCTTCACCAGATATAATTTGCCAGATATATACATGTACACTTATGTACACTATGTACAGAGGATGAATAGTAAGTGTACCACTCGGTGACAAAACATGGCAAAAAGCAGAAGCCAGAGAGAGTGCACAGTATCAACCAGCAGGTAGGCAAGTCTGCCAGTGCTGACCACAAGTGAACCTCGTTGCTTCAGCTTTGTGGGGTTTGCGTGTGATTGGCCAATGAACCAAGGTACCCTATTGATCGTTAAACCCTCACCACACAGTTTGCTGGTTGGGAGGCAGCCTTTATGGGAGTGTGACATATGCCGAATAAATTGTAACATACTCTTAGCATGCCACACCAACTACAAATCAGCTATCAGAAAGAACATGTTGTTACGCTCTTTGCTAATTTTAAGAAAGAAATTATTTATTTATAAATGTTATTTTGGCTTTTTCGCTTAATATTATATTAAGGAGTATTTCCATTAATAGCTAAAATGGATTTACTCGATTTTATAATATTATCTGACTACAAAATGTTTAGCTTTATATATAGGTAGGATGTTTAAATATTGTAAACTGCTGGTGCGGCAGGTTAAGCACCAGCAGACAATTTGAGCTACTCAACCCCTATACAGACCGAGTTAAGGTTGGCTGGTAAAGCCTTACCTGGTTCAGTTCATACCTTCCACTAGTCTAGGAAGGTCTAGTGGAGAATCTGGCTTCAAGTCACGCTACTCTTCCCCAGCAGTTCCCAGGAATTATTGGAAGCCCTTGAATAGGGCATATCTCTGTCTGAGAAGGCGGTTGAGAAACTCTTGAGGAAAATAAGAATAAGAGAACGAGTCTAAGTGATATGCCGTTTATAGACTGATCTAGAGACAGGATTATTGTAGAATGATTCTCGAGAAAGAACTTATTTGCTTCATTGTGGCGTTTGGGCTTGTAAAAATGCACGTATCTGTACATACATATACCATTTGACTCTTTGTGAAAGAGTCTAGTAGCTGTCTAGAGCCGTTTGTGAATATTTAACTTATTACAGTGATGTGATAAGGCTAATGATGTTTTACTCAGTGTTTACGATGTGAGAAGTGATTATTAATGCTGTTAATAAAACCAACAGAAACTAGAAAGATTCCTTTTTCCTCTATAAGTTGAGCCCTGTGTATGATGACCCCTAGACGAGATAATCCTGTTTTTTTTCACGAATATATTAAAAGAAGCACAATAACCAAGGGATCTACAGGCTATGTCCGTAACACATGTTAACTGTCAGAACCACCAACACATCAACTGTCAAACCCGCCAACACATCAACTGTCAAACCCGCCAACACATCAACTGTCATACCCACCAACACATCAGCGGTTAGAACCACCAATACATCAGATGTCAAAACCAATAAATCAGCTGTCAGAACCAACATATCAACTGTCAGAACCACCAACATATCAGCTGTCCGAACCACCAACATATCAGCTGTCCGAACCACCAACACAGCTGTCAGAACCACCAACACAGTTGTCGGAACTAACACGTCAACTGTTAGAACCACCAACTCATCAACTGTCATTATTATATAATCATGGGGGAGCGTTAAACCCTTAGGATTATACAGACATCAGGTGTCAGAACCACCAACACATCACCTGTCAGAAGCATCACATCACCTGTCAGCACCACCAACACATCGACTGTCAGCACCACCAACACATCGACTGTCAAAACCACCAACACATCGACTGTCAAAACCACCAACACATCGACTGTCAAAACCACCAACACATCGACTGTCAGAACCACCAACACATCGACTGTCAGCACCACTGTTGCGCTTAGGGCAATAAGAAAGCCTGTTAAGCCCTTTTAAGCAACAAGGGAACAATAAAGGATATCCTGCTCTATACATATTCACTCAAGGGTTCAATTGGAAATGATTTCACAGACCTTTCTGATATTTATTACGTTGCTTTAATAAACCACAGAAGAACTTTGTATAATTTATTTAAAAGGTAAAAAATATAACTTTTGTAAAACAGTTACACTGAAACATTGACACAAACATTACAGCCTTTTTCTCTATGACACATCCCCCCGAACGTGAAGTCACAACATGTTCAATGTTTTTTTTCAAAACATAGCATATTCACTATGTCTCAACCAATTTACAAATGATCTGTCACCACTCTTAATGCACATATCGATAGACTGCACGAAATCAGAGTCACTGACGCAGCTGACTGCGCGAGGCAACTCTGAAATGTTCACACTAAAGACACGTCTTGAGGATATGACGACAAACAAGCGCTTCTAAACTCGGCCCGCCGCACCACAACCCAGGAACTCTGATACTAAGCCGACCAGTGGTAGAGGATAACGAAGGAACCTCATGAGGGGCTTGAGGTTAGCTGCAGCAGGTAAGGGGTGACTCTCTCCGAAGGTGAGAGTGAACTGACCAATAATAGAAAATTCAGACTGACGTCACCTCGGAATAAGAGGGGTGTTACAAAATGACACGATATCTATTAGTAATAGACATCTCCAGTGAACACTAGAAAGGATAGCCCTTCTAGCATCCAGCCTGTTACTGGGCTTTTGCAACAAAGTCAGTATCCTAGTCCAGTTATCCAACATTTTCAATAGTCCTCATGAGGATTACAGCTGATAGGGTACTAACCAAAGCATAAAATTTAATATGTTTATTAAACAAGTTAGTGTCTAGGGTTTCAAAGTAAATAAATGTACATATGATAAGGATGTTCATTAAGTTATGAATTAGGAGGTTAATTAGGAGGGTAGCTCCTACACTGCTCTCATATACAATAAGGCTGTGCTGAGGGCACATATATATAAATGACTCAAAAGTACCATCAGGTACAATGTCAGTAATTACAATAATATATACAAATATGAATATAAGTGTGTATGAGTGTGTTCCCGGTAACTCTAAGACTCGACTCAACCATTGTCCGACTGAACTTCTCACAAGCTAGCTTCTCTAACAAACTGACAATCAGAACAGCTTGATTGACCAGTAAAATGACCAATTCGCAGAACAGCAATATAACAAGCAACAGCAACACAGCGTCAGGAACAAGGAGATAGAAAATCGACCCTAACTGGGGACCATCAATAGATCCTCCAAAAGTCACAAAACTCCATTTCTACTGAAGCTAGGTTCAGCATAAACAATCCCAAACTGTGGCGGTGCACAGATGCCTTATCGAATTAGGTCAGGAGCTGTAGCTAGAGACCTGAGTTATCTCAGAGTGTCAATGTGACACACAACCCAGAAAAACGTCGAAAATCACTGTCTAGTCTATCCTCTGTGAACAGAGTTACAGAGTCCTGAGAAGTATGTTTCGTCTCACCACCGAACACATACTCTACCACACAGTCTAAATAGCGATAAAACAAGCAGAGACAGGAGAGGTGTTGACTCAACGATGTCCAGCTGCGTAGTGCTCTCGAGGAAGGAGCAGCAGCCACCCACCTCAGGTGGAATCACGTGACTCCCTCCCAGCAACTAGACGCCGGCAGTACAACAAGCCTAGTGTCATAATCGGTAGTTTGCCAACTCCAGGGCAGCTACTACAAGCATGAGCATAATATATAATTTTACATCCTACCTATTACAAAACCTAAGTCAAATAAAAGTCTAATATAAGTCAAATAAAAGTCCAATAATAATATAAAGCACGATATTAACGATTTAGCTATTATCGAGAATATCAGCAATATAAAATTATAGAAAATGGAAATATACATTATAAATTTATATATATACATTGGGGCCCATTCTGGGGTCGCAATAAGGGGTCAGTGGCTAAACGACAGCCGGGTACAAAACAACTGTACCCGTAGTTTATAACACCAAAGCATCCTATCTATATACACATAGCTAAATAAATTAATGCCAGATAATATTATAAAGTACTTTATCCTCATTTTAGCTACTAATGAGGCTAGAGATAATATAATATTAAGTGAAAAAGCCCGTTACACCTACATAATACTCGACCGAGAGGGTTTATAAACGAGGGGCGTAACAACCACCAATATATCAACACATCAGCTGTCAGAAACACAACACATCAACTGTCAGAACCAACATATCAACTGTCAGAACTAACAAATCAACTGTCAGGACTATTAATACATCAACTGTCAGAACCAACACATCAGTTGTCAGAACCACCAACACTTCAACTGTCAGAACCACCACCACATCAACTGTCAGAACCACAAACACATCGACTGTCAAAACCATCAGCATATCAGCTGTCAGAACCAACACATCAGCTGTCAGAACCACCAACACATCAGCTGTCAGAACCACCAACACATCAACTGTCAGAACCACCAACACATCAACTGTCATTATTATATAATAATGGGGGAGCGTTAAACCGTAGGATTATACAGACATAAGGTGTCAGAACCACCAACACATTAGCTGTCAGAACCACCAACACATCAGCTGTCAGAACAACACATCAGCTGTCAACACTAACACATCAGCTGTCAGACCCACCAACACATCAACTGTCAGAACCAACACATCAGCTGTCAGAACCAACACATCAGCTGTCAGAACCAACACATCTCCTGTCAGAACCACCACATCACCTGCCAGAACCACCTATCACAACTCTCTTCCTCCTCTGACGTTAGAATATCCTCAAAAGAAAAAAGAAAAAAAGAGAAAATATCTTCATAGAGGCAAATAATTTCCTCTCTCTATTCCCAACTCTCAAGAAATATTCCAGAAATTAATTTCCCCAACCAAAGCATCAAACATCAGAACATCTTGTAAACCTGCACTTGAAATGTCTCAAGTAGCTGCAAGTTGCACTTGGATATTGCACTGGACACTTAATGTCCCTGTGACATTGCTGATATTACCAGCAGCAAGGCAGAAAAAAATTATAAACCTCAGTCATGGCGGTTAAGAACCAAAAGCAATCATACTGAGAGAGTCCACTCTGGCAGTTGGCTACAGTGTCCTTGTTAAGACCAGAAGAAGGTTATGTTGCGTTGATGGTGGTGTGTGGTGGTGGTGGTAGTGGTGGTGTGTGTTGGTGGTAGTGGTGGTGTGTGGTGGTGGTAGTGCTAGTGTGTGGTGGTGGTGGTAGTGGTGGTGTGTTGTGGTGGTAATGGTGGTGTGTGGTAGTGTGTGGTGGTGTGTGGTAATGGTGTGAGGTGGTGGTGGTGGTGTGTGGTAGTGTGTGGTTGTGGTGGTACTGGGTGGTGGTGATGGTGGTACTGGGTGATGGTGGTGTTGGTGGTACTGTGTGATGGTGGTACTGGCTGGTGGTGGTACTGGGTGGTGACGGTGGTGGTGGTTGTACTGGGTGATGGTGGTACTGTCGTGTGGGTCTTGGGAGAGATATATAGGAGGTCAAAGATACTCCTTGTTGGATGGTTACGGTATATTTACAGTAAGTGAAGGAGAGTCCAGCCACACCGTCTGTCTCGCTTGTAGGTCTAACGCTAGTGAGGCAGTCCGCCTATGTGAGGCTGTGCACATGCGCTGAGCCTCTGACGTCAGCGGGTACCGTGACGTCACACGCAAAGGGACCAGCTGTATAAGTGGGAACAGTGTACATATGATACTGATACGACAGCTCGGCCATGTTATCGTATGACGTCTCGGCATACTATACAACTCTATAGACTGAATAGACAGGTGGTACTGGATGAATCTATACAATAGCAAACACATTATAACTTTGAACTGATCAAGATTAATCTTACTCTCGCACTTCTTACGTTAATGGTACATAAGAGAAATTTAATGGATCTAGATATAACAGATTACATAAATTACAATTTGCAAATTTGATCAATCAATCCGTATTCATGCACTCAGCGAGCTCTGAGGAAGAATAAATATATTTACAAGGAAGAAGTTTTAACAGAAAAAGAGAGACTCGGCTAGCACGGTCAACTGTTAAAGCTCAGAACTCGCAGGGAACATGAACACACAAAAAAAAATTCTAGATAATGAACACTTAGTAACAGAACACACAGTCGACAATTTCTCTTCACTCAATCATCTAATTGTACAGTCTATTTACATTTAACCCCAACTCTGCTAGGGTAAGATTTACATATACAGAATGGTTATCATCTCTGGGTGGATCAAACTCTGTTACAGTAGGTAACTCAACTTCTGAATGAGGAGGGTCTACACTGATATCAAAAATGATACTTAGGGTTTCTCAACACTTGCGTACCAGAGTAACGAAATCAGGTTGTTCCTCTGACTCACTACTAGAAGTTGAAGGCGGTCAGACGGATTATCATTGTCAGTCACAACAGTCGGGTTGTCAGGGGCTTCGTCTTCGTCACATACTAACTTCATATGATCTAGATGCGATTCTTTACACTTACCCGTACTAAGTTCTCTAACTTTATACTTATTGCCCTTGATATGTTCAACTACTCGATATGGGCCAACAAACTTTTGGTCTAATTTAGGCATTGCTGAAGTTTTGTTAAAGTTGAACAACATGACTCTGGACCCTACTTGAACTTTAGTCGGTTTGGCTTTAGTATTAGTTACTCTAGTAAATTCTGCTGTTGACTTATGGAGTGTTTCACGGATTCTTCTGAAAACACTCTGAGCTTGGCTGGTACGAGTTGCTATGAAATCATCAGGGTTATACGACGGTTTTGGATTAGAATATAACAACTCATAAGGCAAACGCTTGTCAACACCATACAAGGCGTAATGCGGCGTATCACCTATAGAAGCATTGAAAGCAGAATTTATAGCACATTGAACATCAGGTATAACTTCATCCCAGGTTGAACTATTGGGATTAACAGTGGCTCTCAAGACATCGAGTACCTTTTTATTAGTTCTTTCTGCTAAACCATTGCTGGCAGGATGGTGTGGAACAATGGTAGATTTAGTAATCTTATACAAGGCACATAGGTTTTCTAGAATCTCGTTGCAAAATTCACCTCCATTATCGGATACTAATTTTTTTTTTTTATTTTTTAAACCAAAAAAGGGGTTTTTTTTGAATTCTAAAATTTCAGGGGGGGGGAAAAAATTTTCCAAAAGGGGGCCCGGCCCCCCAAAAAAAATCCCGGGGGCTTTTTTAAAAATTTT
>WNWK01030434.1:0-23515 GCA_009830355.1 Cherax destructor
ACACTGTGTACGTTAGACCCATATTGGAGTATGTAGCACCAGTTTGGAATCCACACCTACCCAAGCACGTAAAGAAGCTAGAGAAAGTGCAAAGGTTTGCAACAAGACTAGTCCCGAAGCTAAGGGGTATGTCCTACGAGGAGAGGTTAAGGGAAATCGACCTGACGACACTGGAGGATAGGAGAGATAGGGGGACATGATAACGACATATAAAATACTGAGAGGAATTGACAAGTTTGACAGAGACAGAATGTTCCAGAGATAGGACACAGCAACAAGGGGACACAGTTGAAAGTTGAAGACTCAGATGAATCACAGGGATGTTACGAAGTATTTCTTCAGTCACAGAGGCAGGTTCCATTCATAGCTTTAAGAAGAGGTATGATAAAGCTCATGGCGCAGGGAGAGTGACCCAGTAGCGGCCAGTGAAGAGGCGGGGCCAAGAGCTATGATTCGACCCATTCAACTACAACTAGGTGAGTACACTAACACCACCACACACACACACACATACACACATGACATGATAAAGAAACAAGGGTAGCAGGGATGGCTGGGCTTAAGCTCTGGCAGAAAAGATCAAGAGCAAAATGGAACATGAATGAAATAAAAGGGTAAGTGAGTTTCGCAACATAATGGTTGAGAAGATATCTAGAGAGAACAAGATTATTAGAGTTACGAGCTTTTGCTGCTGAGGCAAGGATGCAGAGACTGGAGGAGGAAGTAGAAGTTCTGAAGCAGAGCATAGAATCTAGGACGAATAGGAGCAAGGAACAACAGTGAGGGGATAGAAGAAGGGGAAAGAGCAAATAAGTTCCTAAGGTAAATGATACTAGGCCAGGAAATTTGGGAGATGATATGGGAGACAACTATGGAGATATTTAAATCAGATCCAGAGATACGGAGGGAAACAAAATGGGATGAGAAAAGGGAGAGGACCATCTTTATTCTTGGGCTTCCTGAGGCAGAAGGGGAGACATACGATGAAAGAAGACAGGGAGAGATTGAAGAGATCGAGAGCATCACTGAGGTAACAGGAGAGGACATGACTCAACTAACCTGGGTGGTTATCGAGGGAAAAGAACCGCCCAATCAAATTGACATTCAATTCAGAAATAACAAGAAACAAAATCCTGTAGTAGAAACCACTGTTAAAGGGTTCCCAACAATTCCAGCGAGTGTACATTGACCATGACAGAACACAAAAAGGGAACAACTGAGAGAGTAAGAATGCGGCAGAGGCACGAGGGAGTTGGGTCACAATGCACCACCATGTGCTGTAACCACTGCGCCTACTGAGGAATGAGGTGAAGAAACTGCTCGGGAAACTAGATAACTAGAAAGCAGTGAGCCCAGATAATATCTCTAATTGGGTCCTGAGAGAGGGAGCAGACACATTATGTGTGCCACTAACAACAATCTTCAATAGATCTTACGAAGCAATGCAACTTCCTGAGGTGTGGAAGACAGCAAATGTAGTCCTAATTTTTAAAAAAAGGAGACAAACAGGCTGCACTAAATGACAGACCAGTGTCACTGGCACATATTGTATGTAAATTATGGAGAAGATTATCAGGAAAAGAGTGGTGGAGCACCTAGTAAGAAATGGGCATATCAACGACAACCAGCACGGTTTCAGGGGACGGAAAATCCTGTGTCACAAACCTACTAGAGTTCTATGACAGGGTGGCAGCAGTAAGACAAGAGAGAGAGGGTTGGGTAGATTGCGTTTTCTTGGATTGTAAGAATGCGTTTGACACAGTTCCACACAAGAGATTAGTGCAGAAGCTGTGATAACAGGGCACTGCAATGGATCAGGGAATACCTGTCGGGAAGACAACAGTGAGTCATGGTGCGTGGTGAGGTGTCTGAATAGAAGCCTGTGACAAGCAGGGTTTCACAGGGGTCAGTCCTAGGACCGGCGCTGTTTCTGGAATATGGGAACGACATGACGGAAGGAATAGACTCAAAAATGTCCCTGTTTGCAGATGATGTGAAGTTGATGAGAAGAATTCAATCGGACGAGGACCAGGCAGAACTAGAAAGGGATCTGGACAGGCTGCAGGCCTGGTCCAGAAACTAGCTTCTGGAGTTGAACCCCACCAAGTGCAAAGTCATGAAGATTGGGTAAGGGTAAATAAGACCTCAGACGGATTACAGCATACGGCTCCTAGCAAACCTAAGAACAGCATTCCGACATCTCAATAAAGAATCGTTCAGGACCCTGTACACCGTGTATGTCAGGCCTATATGGGAGTATGTAGCACTATTTTGAAACTTACACCTAGCCAAGCACGTAAGAAAATTAGAGAAAGTGAAAAGGTTTGCAACAAGACTAGTCCCGGAGCTAAGGGGCAGGTCCTACGAGGAGAGATTAAGGGAAATCGACCTGACGACACTTGAGGACAGGAGAGATAGGGGGGATATGATAACGACATATAAAATACTGAGAGGAATTGACAAGATGGAGAGAGACAGGATGTTCCAGAGATAGTACACAGCAACAATATAATAATAATAATAATAATAATAATAATAATAATAATAATAATAATAATAATAATAATAATAATAATAATAATAATAATAATAATAATAATAATATCTTTATTTCTACAAGTACATGTACAAGGTATACAGGCCTAGCTGACATCAATGACATGCTACTATATAGAAAGCCCCTTGTTATGCTGAGCATTTCCGGAAAATTAGTTCCTAGTCCCAGGATGCGACCCACACCAGTCGAATAACATCCAGGTACCCATTTTACTGATAGGTGAACATAGGCAACCTGTGTAAAGAAACACTCCCAGTGTTTCTACCCGCGCTAGGAATCGAACGTAGACCCTCGCCGTGTGAAGCGAGAGCTTTAGCAATTGGAAGTTGAAAACTCATATGAATCACAGGGATGTTAGGAAGTCTTTCTTCAGTCACAGAGTTGTCAGGAAGTGGAATAGTCTGGGAAGTGATGTAGTGGAGGCAGGATCCATAGATAGCTTTAAGAAGAGGTATGATAAAGCTCATGGAGCTGGAAAAGGGACCGAGTAGCGGCCAGTGAAGTGGTGGGGCCAGGAGCTGTAAATCGACTCCTGCAACATCAACTAGGAGAGTACACACACACAGGCACACACACACACACACACACACACACACACACACACACACACACACATGACATGGACGGGATTTGTAGGTACAATTCAGTCTGGGAACATAAGGTAGTCATTGCAGTGATGTATAACCCACCACAGAACTGCAGGAGGCCAAGAGAGGAATATGAAGAGAGCAATAGAGCAATGGTGGACACACTGGCTGAGGTGGCAAGAAGAGCTCACTCGAGCAGAGCAAAGTTACTGGTTATGGGTGATTTCAACCACAGGGAGATCGATTGCGAAAACCTGGAATAACATAGGGGTCCCGAAACATGGAGAGCCAAGATGATGGATGTGGTACTGGAAAACCTCATGCACCAACATGTCAGGGACACTACCAGATAGAGAGGTGAGAATGAACCAGCAGGACTGGACCTCGTGTTCACCCTGAGCAGTTCAGACATTGAGGACATCACATTTGACAGGCCCCTGGCAGCTAGCGACCACGTGGTTCTGAGCTTTGAATACATAGTAGAGTTACAAGTGGAGACGGTAACAGAAGTTGAATGGGAAAAGCCGAACTATAAACGAGAGGACTACACGGGTATGAGGAACTTCCTGCAAGAGGTTCAGTGGGACAGAGAATTGGTAGGAAAGTCAGTAGACGAAATGATGGAATACGTAACAACAAAATGCAAGGAGGCAGAGGAAAGGTTTGTTCTCAAGGGCAACAGAAATAATGGGAAGACCAGAACGAGCCCTTGGTTTACCCGAAGGTGTAGGGAGAATGGAAAAAGTATAGAAGGCAAAGGACCCAGGAAAATAAAGAGATTAGTCGAAAAGCTAGAAACGAGTATGCACAGATAAGGAGGGAGGCCCAGCGACAGTACGAAAACGACATAGCATCGAAAGTCAAATCTGACCCGAAACTGATGTATAGCCACATTAGGAGGAAGACAACAGTCAAAGACCAGGTGATCAGGCTGAGGAGAGAAGGTGGAGAACTCACAAGAAACGATCAAGAGGAATGTGAGGAGCTCAACACGAGATTTAAGGAAGAATTTACAGTGGAGACAGGAAGGACTCTGGCGAGACAGAACAGAGAGGGACACCAAAAAGAAATATACCAACAAGTGTTGGAGGACATACACACAACTGAGGAGGTGAAGAAGCTGCTCAGTGACCTTGATACCTCAAAGACGATAGGACCGGACAACATCTCCCCGTTTGTCCTTAGAGAGGGAGCAGAGACGCTGCGTGTGCCACTAACCACTATCTTCAACACATCCCTTGAAACTGGGCAACTACCTGAGGTATGGAAGACGGCAAATGTAGTTCCAATTTTTAAGAAAGGAGACAGAAACGAGGCACTAAACTATAGACCAGTGTCACTGGTATGTATAGTATGCAAAGTCATGGAGAAGATTATTAAGAGGAGAGTAGTGGAGCACCTGCAACGAAACAAGATTATGAACGACAACCAGCACGGATTCATGGAAGGCAAATCCTGTGTCACAAACCTTCTGGAGTTTTATGACAAAGTAACAGAAGTAAGACACGAGAGAGAGGCCGCGGGTTGATTGCATTTTCTTGGACTGCAAAAAGGCCTTTGACACAGTTCCTCACAAAAGATTAGTGCAGAAGCTAGAGGATCAGGCGCGTATAACAGGAAGGGCACTGCAGTGGATCAGAGAATACCTGACAGGGATGCAACAACGGGTCATGGTACGTGATGAGGTATCACAGTGTGCGCCGGTGACTAGCGGGGTCCCAAAGGGGTCAGTCCTAGGACCAGTGCTATTCTTGGTATATGTGAATGACATGATGGACTGTATAGACTCAGAAGTGTCCCTGTTCGCAGATGATTTGAAGTTAATGAGGAGAATTAAATCAGATGAGGATCAG
This sequence comes from Cherax destructor, assembly GCA_009830355.1. Classification (NCBI taxonomy): domain Eukaryota; kingdom Metazoa; phylum Arthropoda; class Malacostraca; order Decapoda; family Parastacidae; genus Cherax; species Cherax destructor. The sequence continues at coordinate 4,998 of WNWK01030434.1, forward strand.
GCAGGACTTCAAAGAGACCTGGACAGGCTGGACACCTGGTCCAGCAACTGGCTTCTCGAATTTAACCCCTCCAAATGCAAAGTCATGAAGATCGAGGAAGGGCAAAGAAGACCGCAGACAGAGTATAGGCTAGGTGGCCAAAGGCTGCAAACATCGGTCAAGGAGAAAGATCTTGGGGTGAGTATAATACCGAGCACGTCTCCAGAAGCACACATCAATGAGATAACTGCTGCAGCATATGGGCGCCTGGCAAACCTGAGAATAGCGTTCTGATACCATAGTAAGAAATCGTTCAAGAATCTGTACACCGTGCATGTTAGGCCCATATTGGAGTATGCAGCACCAGTTTGGAACCCACACCTAGTCAAGCACGTCAAGAAATTAGAGAAAGTGCAAAGGTTTGCGACAAGGTTAGTTCCAGAGCTAAGGAGAATTTTCTACGAAGAAAGGTTAAGGGAAATCGGCCTGACAACATTGTAGGACAGGAGTGTTGGGGGAGACATGATAACGACATACAAAATACTGTGTGGAATAGAAAAGGTGGACAGAGACAGGATGTTCCAGAGAGGGGACACAGAAACAAGGGGTCACAATTGGAAGTTGAAGACTCAGATGAGTCAGAGGGATGTTAGGAAGTATTTATTCAGTCATAGAGTAGTCAGGAAGTGGAATGGTCTAGCAAGTGATGTAGTGGTGGCAGAAACCATACATAGCTTTAAGACGAAGGATGATAAAGCTCATGCAGCAGGGAGAGAGAGGACCTAGTAGCGATCCGTGAAGATTCGTGGCCAGGAGCCGAGTCTCGACCCCTGCAATAACAATTAGGTGAGTACACACACACACACACACACACACACAAAATATGTAAGGAGGACATGACTGAGATAGTAAATTTTCAGAGAATATGGGGGTACTCGAAGGGGTGAAATCGGCTTGTTAAACTGATTTTCAAGACAGGAAAGGTACTCAAAAGAATCCTGCAAGAGAAATCACAGCTGAAGGAAACATCAACATACAAGAGGGTGTTCCTAGACCATGAAAGAACGAGAACAGAACGACAGCAACTGAGAGAGAGAGATAGGACAGAAACGAAATAGGCTAGAAAGAGAGACAAGGATAGAGTCAACCGAGGAGAATTCTACAGCAGAGAATCCTACAGCACCCTGCCAGTTCTCACACTCCCCCATCCTCCACAAACCCCCCAGAACGCAGTGTTGGAGAGGAAACTGAAGGTATGGTTCACCAACGCTAATGGAATAATGAATAAGTGGAGAAGTGGCAAGAAAGAATCAAAGAGGCATCACCGGATATCATAGTTCTCACAGAAAATAAGCTCACGGGACTGATAACAGATGCCATCTTTCCAACTGGATATCAGATTCTGAGGAAAGACAGAGGGAACAGAGGGGTTTTAGGAGTGCCACTGCTCTTCAGAAAACAATTGGAATTGTGGAGCTGGAGAGAGGAGACAGAGCAGAAGCCACCACAGAGCAATGGTTGACACACTGGCTGAAGTGGCCAGAAGGGCCCATATGGGCAGAGCAAAGCTACTCGTTGTGGGTGATTTCAAGCACAAAGAAATCGACTGGGAAAACCTAGAGCTACATGGAAGCCAAGAAACGTGGAGAGCAAAGATGTTGGAAGTGGTACTGGAAAATCTCATGCATCAGCACATTAGGGACACTTCCAGAGAGAGAGGTGAAGATGAACCAGCAAGAGTGGAACTAATATTCACCTTAAGTAGTGCAGATATAGAGACCATCACATATGAAAGGCCCCTCGGAGCTAGTGATCATGTGGTTCTGTGCTTCGAATACATAGTAGAGTTACTGGTGGAGAGGGAAGAAGGAAGGGTAGAGCTGAGGAAGCCAAACTACAAGAGAGGGGACTACACAGGCTTGAGGAACTTCCTGCACAAGGTTCAGTGGGACAGAGAACTGGCAGGGAAACCAGACAATGAGATGATGGAATGTGTGACAATAATATGCAAGGTAGAAGAGGAGAGGTTTTACCCAAGGGTAACAGAACGAGTCCTTGGTTCACCCAGAGGTGTAGAGAGGACAAAACTAAATGTGCTAGAGAATGGAAGAAGTATAAGAGGCAAAGGATCCAGAAGAATAAGTAGAAGAGCTAGTTGAACCGGCGAGTTCAGCCTAAAAAGCAAGCATCTTTTCTGTCGAATAAACTGAGTAAAAATTTGGGTTTTGCAGTAAATCTGCCGAAATCAAACTGAACATAACGGAAAACATATGCTGTGAGAAGGCAGCTTTAACGAAGCAAGTCGGTAAGACGACAACATCTACACTCGGGAAGCAGACAACATCTACACTCTGGAAGCAGAGAACATCTACACTCTGGAAGCAGACAACATCTACACTCTGGAAGCAGAAAACATCTACACTCTGGAAGCAGACAACATCTACACTCTGGAAGCAGAAAACATCTACACTCTGGAAGCAGACATCTACACTCGGGAAGCAGACAACATCTACACTCTGGTTGTACCCTCTACAAGAACAATTGTTCTGAGGTTGTTCATTCCTAAAAAGACTCGAGTCTGAAACATGTTCGCACAGCATAACAACATCGTAAAAATAATGTTATGTGACCGAGTGAAATCAGTGACCCAAAGTTGACTAACTTGATTCTGTTGCCTCTTGTTGTGTTTGATTACAAGCAAAAGTCTTGAAAATGATCTGATAAAGAGAACATCTCTTACCTAGTAAATGTAAGTGGGATCTGTTAACATAACTCTGTAAAAACCTTAGTGAATAGGAAAGGAGAGAGAGACAGAGAGACAGAGAAAGAGAGAGAGAGAGAGAGAGAGAGAGAGAGAGAGAGAGAGAGAGAGAGAGAGAGAGAGAGAGAGAGAGAGAAAGACAGAGAGAAAAAAAGTCAGAGTGAGAGAGAGAGAGAGAAAGAATTTCTCGTGAACTGGTGAGTTCTGAGTCATACAAAGCCTCAAACAGAAAAGTCTTCTTCATGAGTCTTTCTGAAAAACTCAATATATTGTCTTTTTTAAGAAAAGGAAATATTTTCGGTGGTGCAGAATCCATGGTAAACAAAATGGCCGACCACTGCCGCTTCTCTCAACCCACAAAAAAATAAATTGAAATATAATATGAATTATAATTATAATCATGGGGGAGCGCTAAACAAGTAGTATTATACAGCGCATGTGGAGGGGGGGGGGAGGGGGAAGGTAATCAGGCTCAATTCAGGGAACTGAAGCACAGATCCAATTCCGTAGATCAAGAGCCCCTCACCAGTGCCAAGGAACCTCACTCGAGGCGAAAATAATATGGAAAGAAGCAAGAAGAGAAGATGTGAATGAATGGTTGAAAGAACCGTCGAGTTGGTAAATTAGACACATATGCAACACTTGGGTATCTTTATTGAAACGTGTCTAATTTACCAACTCGTCGGTTCTCTGAACCATTCATTCACATCCTGTCTGACACTGCAACATCTTGGTATCTTAATTCAAGGATTTCTTCGCTTACCTATTCCTTGGGCACGACCTACTTCCACATTGAACAAATGTGACACCTTCTACAACTGCTGCACCTCTCCTGTCTACAGTATATAAGCTCCCTCTGCTCATATGCTGTTATTCTATTCAAGATTGATGGACTGACAACATCGTCTCAAGATTGAGGGCCTGACAACCTCACACTCCTCCTGTTCTTCACGATTCTCCTTTGTATGGACTGATGAAGCCACTGTGTGGCGAAACGTTTCCTCAATAAAGATACCCAAGTGTTGCATATGTGTCTAATTTACCAAGAAGAGAAGAAGAGTCAATCTTTCTCAAGGTAAACTAAACACTGACAACACTTTCTCAAGGTAAACTAAAAACTGACAACACTTTCTCAAGGTAAACTAAACACTGACAACACTTTCTCAAGGTAAACTAAACACTGACAACACTTTCTCAAGGTAAACTAAAAACTGACAACACTTTCTCAAGGTAAACTAAACACTGACAACACTTTCTCAAGGTAAACTAAACACTGACAACACTTTCTCAAGGTAAACTAAACACTGACAACACTTTCTCAAGGAAAACTAAACACTGACAACACTTTCTCAAGGAAAACTAAACACTGACAACACTTTCTCAAGGAAAACTAAACACTGACAACACTTTCTCAAGGTAAACTAAACACTGACAACACTTTCTCAAGGAAAACTAAACACTGACAACACTTTCTCAAGGAAAACTAAACACTGACAACACTTTCTCAAGGTAAACTAAACACTGACAACACTTTCTCAAGGTAAACTGAACACTGGCAACACTTTCTCAAGGTAAACTAAACACTGACAACACTTGTTCAAGGTAAACTAAACACTGACAACACTTTATCAAGGTAAACTAAACACTGACAACACTTTCTCAATGTAAACTGAACACTGACAAAACTTTATCAAGGTAAATTGAAAACTGGCAACACTTTCTCAAGGTAAATTGAAAACTGGCAACACTTTCTCAAGGTAAACTGAACACTGGCAACACTTTCTCAAGGTAAACTGAACACTGACAACACTTTATCAAGGTAAACTGAACACTGACAACACTTTATCAAGGTAAACTGAACACTGACAACACTTTATCAAGGTAAATTGAAAACTGGCAACACTTTCTCAAGGTAAACTGAATACTGACAACACTTTATCAAGGTAAACTGAACACTGACAACACATTTTACAAACGCATCTTGACGGACACTCAACTAGTGTTGTGTTTGGAGAAGTAATTCTGTACGTCACGGCTCTTACACATCCTCTTCCGGAATTATTAATAAGATTTTTTTTGTGTTGGCCTTAGTGCTTTTAATTAATCTCTGGTGGAAATACATTTATAACATATTAAAAATTAAATATTAATGAAAGCAACTTTGTTAAGAGAAGGATTTTATATGATATTATTTTTGAGGAAATAATTTTAAGAAATTGTTCGTCCTCATTTATCATGTACTAAAAGCAACTGTGGTACATACCAATACCTGTGGTAGATAACACCTGTGGTAGATAACAATACCTGTGGTACATAACACCTGTGGTAGTTAACAATACATGTGGTAGATACCAACACCTGTGGTAGATAACAACACCTGTGGTAGAAAACAATACCTGTGGTAGATACCAACACCTGTGGTAGATAACAACACCTGTGGTAGATACAAAAACCTGTGGTAGATAACAACACCTGTGGTAGATACAAACACCTGTGGTAGATAACACCTATGGTAGATAACAACACCTGTGGTAGATACCAACACCTCGGTATATAACACCTGTGATAGATAACACCTGTGGAAGAAACCAATACCTGTGGTAGATAACAACACCTGTGGAAGATACCTTCACCAGTTGTAGATAACACCTGTGGTAGATAACAACACCTGTGGTAGATACAAAAACCTGTGGTAGATAACAACACCTGTGGTAGATACCAACACATACGGTATATAACACCTGTGATAGATAACACCTGTGGAAGAAACCAACACCTGTGGTAGATAATAACACCTGTGGAAGATACTAACACCTCTGTTAGATAACAACACCGGTAATAGGTAACATCTGTGGAAGATAACATCACCTATGGTAGATTACAACATCTGTGGTAGATAACACCTGTGAGAGATAACATCTGTGGTAGATACAATCACCTGTGGTAGATTACAACATCTATGGTAGATAACAACACCGATATTAGATAAAAATACTTGTTGTAGATAACACCTGATGTAAATAACACCAGAGGTAAATAACAACACCTGTGGCAGATACCTTCACCAGTTGTAGATAACACCTGTGGTAGATAACATCTGTGGTAGATACCAACACTGTAGTAGAAAACAACACGTGTTGAGAAATCAACACCGGTGGTAAATAACACATGTGGTAGATGAAAACAAATGTGGTAAATTACATCTTTGGTAGATACCAACACCTGTGGCAGATAACAACACCTGTGGTTGATAACAACACCTGTGGTAGATTACAACATCTGTGGAAGATACCAACACCTGTGGTAGATAACAACACCTGTGGTAGATAACACCTGTGGAAGATACCAACAGCTGTGAAAGATACCAGCACCTGTGGTAGATACCAACACCTGTGGTACATAACAACACCTGTGGTTGATAACAACACCTGTGGTAGATTACAACATCTGTGGAAGATACCAACACCTGTGGTAGATAACAACACCTGTGGTAAATTACATCATCTGTGGTAGGTACCAACACCTGTGGTAGATAACAACACCTCTGGTAGATATCAACACCTGTGGTAGATATCAACTTCTGTGGTACATAACAACACCTGTGGTAGATTACAACACCTGTGGTAGATAACAACACCTGTGGTAGATACCAACTCCTATGGTAGATAACACCTATGGTAGATATGACCTGTGGTAGATAAAAACACCTGTAGTAGATAACTGTAGTAAATAATAACACCTATTGTAGATAGCAACACCTGTGATAGATAACATCACCATTGGTAGACACCAACATTATTGTAGATAACAACACCTGTCGTAAATAACAACTGTAATAAGTATAGACACCTGTGGTAACAGCACCTGTCGTAGATAACTGTAATAAGTAAAAACACTTTTGGTAACAACACCTGTAGTAGATAAAAACACCCGTGGTAGATACCAACACCTGTGGTAGATAACAACACCCGTGGTAGATACCAACACCTGTGGTAGATAACAACACCCGTGGTATATATCAACATCTGTGGTAGATAACAACACCTGTGGTAGATAACAACACCTGTGGCAGATAAGAACACATGTGGTAGGTACCAACACTTCTGGTAGATTCCAACACCTGTGGTAGATAACACCTTCTGTACATTCCAACACCTGTATATACTGACACTTCCTGTAGATACTTACACTTCCTGTAGATACTGACACTTCCTGTAGATACAGGCACTTCCTGTAGATACCGACACTTCCTGTAGATACTGACACCTGTAGAAACTGGCACTTCCTGTAGATACTGAAACCTCCTGAAGATACTGACACCTCCTTTAGATACTGACACCTCCTGTAGAAACTACCACTTCCTGTAGATACTGACACCTCCTGTAGAAACTAGCACTTCCTGTAGATACTGGCACCTCCTGAAAATACTGACACCTGTCAAGCTTTTCAGATCGCTTGTGCTCTCTCGCTCCGAGTATTGTTCAGTGTTGATGGGCTCTTTCAGGGCAGAGGAAATATCAGAGCTGCAATAGATACGGAGATCATTTACTGCCCACACAGAGCCAATAAAACATATTAATTACTGGGAACGCCTTAAAACTTTACACATGTACTCGATGGAGCGGAGGAGAGATACATGATATTTACGTGGAATGTGCTTGTGGGTCTGGTCTCAAATCTACACATTTGTTACAAAATGACACGATATCTATTAGTAATAGACATCTCCAGCGAACACTAGAAAGGATAGCCCTTCTAGCATCCAGCCTGTTACTGGGCTTTTGCAACAAAGTCAGTATCCTGGTCCAGTTATCCAGCATATTCAATAAGCTTCAAGAGGATTACAACTAGTAGGGTACTAACCAAAGCATAAAATTTAAAATTTTTATTAACCAAGTTAGTGCCTAGGGTTTCAAAGTAAATAAATGTACATATGATAAGGATGTTCATTAAGTTATGAATTAGGAGGTTAATTAGGAGGTTAGCTCCTACACTGCTCTCATATACAATAAGACTGTGCTGAGGGCACATATATATATAAATGACTCAGAAGTACCATCAGGTACAATGTCAGTAATTACAATAATGTAGATATATACAAATATGAATAAATGTGTGTATGAGTGAGCTCCCGGTAACTCTAAGACTCGACTCAACCAGTGTCCTACTGAACTTCTCATAAGCTAGCTTCTCTAACAAACTGACAATCAGAACAATTTGATTGAACAGTAAAATGACCAATTCGCAGAACAGCAATATAACAAGCAACAGCAACACAGCGTCAGGAACCAGGAGATAGAAAAATCGACCCTAACTGGGGACCATCAATAGATCCTCCAAAACAGTCACAAAACTCCCTTTCTACTGAAGCTAGGTTCAACATAAACAATCCCAAACTGTGATGGTTGTCAGTTTGTTAAAGAAGCTAGCTTATGGGAAGTTCAGTCGTACACTGGTTGAGTCTAGTCTTAGAGTTACCGGGAGCTCACTCATACACACATTTATTCATATTTGTATATATCTACATTATTGTAATTACTGACATTGTACCTGATGGTACTTCTGAGTCATTTATATATATATGTGCCCTCAGCACAGTCTTATTGTATATGAGAGCAGTGTAGGAGCTACCCTCCTAATTAACCTCCTAATTCATAACTTAATGAACATCCTTATCATATGTACATGTATTTACTTTGAAACCCTAGACACTAACTTGTTTAATAAACATATTAAATTGTATGCTTTGGTTAGTACCCTACCAGTTGTAATCCTCATGGAGCTTATTGAATATATCGGATAACTGGACCAGGATACTGACTTTGTTGCAAAAGCCCAGTAACAGGCTTGATGCTAGAAGGGCTATCCTTTCTAGTGTTCGCTGGAGATGTCTATTGCTAATAGATATCGTGTCATTTTGTAACAACATTGCCGTAACAACATACTAAAGTAAGAGGTATGGGTGAAAGTGTAAAATAAACTGTGTGTGAAAAACTGGGGCTTCGTGGACAAAATAAGAGAACATTGTATCAGCATCCGTGTTCCCAAACTCCTTAGCATACTACCACAAGAAACCAGGAACATTGCCGAAACAGGCGAAGAAGGCAGATAGCGCTTCTGGTAGATAACAAAACACCCTATAGATAACAACATATTAAGTAGATAACAATATCCTGAAGTTAACACACCAGTTAGATAACATATCAAGTAGACAGCAACACATCTCAAAGTTAACAATAGAACAGTTAAATAACACAAAAGCTAGATGAAAACACACTAGCCAGATTGAATCACAAAGTAGATAGCGACAGTCTGTTAGATAACACATCACAAAGATAACAATACACCAGGTACATAACATTACATCAGGTAGATAACGAATTATCGTGTAGTTAGCAACATTTCAGATATACAGCAGGGCAACAGGTAGATAACAACACATAGAAAAGTCAGATAACACATCACGTAGATAACAGGATTAAAGGTAGATGACAATACACAGGTAGATAATAATACACAAGGTTTAAAACACATTGGGAGATAACGGCACCACAGGTAGATAACAACACATCGGGCAGATAACAACCTATCAGCTAACAGGAATTTAACAGCACATTAGGAAGACAGGAGCATAGAAGGAAGAAAACACATCAGGTAGATAGCAACATAACTAGTAGATAATAACACCGGTAGATAACTTCACGCATATAGATAACAACACATATGTTAGATAACATGTCAGAAAGATAAGAAAGTAAATATACTTTTACTGTACAACATTAATCCACATAGACTCAACTTTCACTTGGTTGGTTTGACTTCATCAGTTATCACAAGGTCCAGTTATCTTGTGATACATGATAACTGGACCAGAATTATAAAAAAACTATTTCAAAGGCAGATACAGCCTAGTTGATAGAGGTGGACCAGTAAGTTGACCTTGAATTCCCTGGTCATATCTATGAAAATAAATGTCGCATTTTGTAACAGCAGATGTATATGAATAGGTGTTTATAAGTGTGTATAAATGTATATATAATATAGATTAGAGTAGCAGCCCATTCCTGATGTGATGATGTATCGTTCTTTTAGTTAAAAAAGAATATGAAAATCATAGCTAACTCTTTTATAAATTCTTAGGCTTATAATAATTTCAAACTTTTATCTCGAAATAAATATAAATGTAATCAGATATCCGTGTCATTCATGTCCCTATTTCCCTCCTACTCCTTTTTCTCTCTCATTTGTATAATTTATTTTGCCCCCGCTCACGGATGATAGCGATATCTTCATAAAAATTCCATTTCTCATATGATTGGGATAAGCTATCCTGATAGCTGGCAATTCCCAAGTATTGGTAACTCCAGCTATGATGGAACGGAATCTTTGAAGCTCCCTCAGCTGAAACCTTGCTGGAATACTTGACGATATCCTCACTGCCCTGCTGAAGCCTCACAGCTCAGGATGACAGATTTAAGCACCTTATTTGAGCCCCATCCCGCGTAATGGAATGTTTCTGCAAAAAATATTTAACTTATACATACATACAGGTCCTTGACAATATGAGAAATTACGAAAGCGCTTGGAACTTCACTATTTCTTCACAGTGGTTGTTTTGCATATTGTGATATCACCTGTTTACTGTATATAGAAGCACTTCGGTGGCCGCTACTGCGTTTACACTCATGATTTCAAGAGCATTTTTGTATAAGTTAAGTATGGGTCCTCCCTTTACGACTCCAATCTCTAAGTCATTCTATTTGCAAACCACTCTAAGGCTGAAAAAATACGTCCTAACATCCCTGTGTTTTCAACTTCCGGCTGAGCCATCATGTTCTTGGTTACCCTTCAGTTCCTAGAGCAGCCCTCGTTGCAAACCTCTGCACTTTGCCCAGTTTCTTGACTTGATCAGCTGAGGATTCCATACTGGTGCTGCTGCATATTCCTATGACAAAGTGGCGTGAATAACTCCTTGCATAGCAGCCTGAAAACTAACGTTAGATTAGCTTTCAGGAATCTGTGCACATTTTAGTGCAGTAACTAACTATGCACATTTCATCCTGATAAATAATGCAGCAGGTATTCGCATAAAATGTGCCTCAAGAGAAATGCTCAGCACAATGTTTTCCCTAAGGCCTTTCTCCTTAAGTTAGATTGCAGCTCTTGCCCTTTTCTCTTCCCTGATCCATCTTTATAAGCTCGTACATGATGGAGTACAATTCTAGTAGCCATTTGTCAGACAAGACTTCAGTCTATCCAGGTGTATTTGTCATCTTTCCTGGTCCTCATTTGTTTGTATTCTCCTCATTAGTTTTATATCACTGCAAACCGTCAGACTGCAATTATTGTAGACGACCAGTCTGGGGACGCTTAGACCATCCTCTGCTGTAACTTCAACTGTCAAGTGAATGACACTCGTCAAGCCGCAGTAAGCCTGTCGGCAGGCGACTGTCAGCCTCGTGTCACAGCTTCAGTGAGCAGCCTGCACAAAGTTGATGTCACTTTGACTTCTAGCCCACTCACTGCAGTATGGTGTATGCTGTTACGACCTCCAGATGTTTAGCTGAGTCGTCTCTGCCACGACTCACTTCACACTCGTCAGCAGTGACAGCCTGAAGAAGCCCTGCCCTGTTGCGACTGCTGAGGGCACCAGCAGGTTGTGCCCCAGGTTGAGTGAACCCTGCAGCGACTACTACGATGGCTGCTTCACCATCCCAGAGGAGACTGTACCCTGTTACATCACAGCTCAGCCGCAGCAATGTCTCCTGTGTTGCAGTATCTGTCCAGACGCAGGAAGGCGTGCAGTGATGCCCATCGACGCTCACTGCCTTAGACCACGAAGCACACCTTTTTTTTCTTCTCTCTCTGGAGGAAGTTTTTTTTTTTCCATGTCCATATGTTTATGTATATATGAGAGACCGAGTTTTTTTTTCTGCCAGTCATGGTCAGAGTCGACCATGGGTGCGTGGCTGAGCGATGTAGACAGCCTGTACTGTCTGCATAGACAGCCTCTGCTGTCTGCCAGCTGAGTTCATGTTTCGTGCCACGCTAGTGCTGCCACCTATAGGCCTATACTCACTTCAGTCAGCCCCACCATGTTTCTTTCTCACTCATGCAGCGGCCTTCACTAGAGTAACAGGCTTACCCTCCTCTCTCTCTCGCGGGCATGGTCCTTCAGGCCATGGGAACAAAACACACTGCCTGTGTACCCACACTTTATTCTAATAGAGTAAGAAGCCTCCGAAGCCTTATCATTGCTAACTCGCTCTGCAGAAAGACACAATCTACATTTGAAAACAAACTGGCTCTTGATCTTGAGGAACTGGACCTGCCTTTTCTTTCCTTTGATCGAACATAAATACCACCCATTTCCCTAAGTACTACTGGGGTTATTTAGCTGAATTTAAAAAGCTCCCTTAAAGAGCTCGTTACTATCAGACTTAGAGTGTAGAAGTTATCCTGATAAAGACTAACAGTCTGGATATTAGTATGCGAATGAACAGAATGAAAAATTAGACATTACAGTATACTGTATTGATCTCATTTCTTCTCACCGATAGTCATTATTTATGGTTGGGTTAAGGCTTTAGTGGACGGAATATTAAAAGTTCCTGCAAAGATAACAGTTATCATATCTTCAACACTACGTATAAAACAGGGGGTTTAAATACATGTGCTCACGTACATACATAATTGCATACATACACACCATACATAATAATGCATCCACGAACAAGTGGTTTTAAGCAACTAACAATACTGAGACTAGCTGGGGATCGAACCCGTGTTATATTAGCCCGCCTCGTGGGAAGCCAGCCAAAATCCAGACGCTCTAACCACCGAACCATAAATGCTACAAACATCAGACACCCAGCAACATACATATACACATACAAGCATACATACATATATACATGCATTCATTCGTTTGACAATACATACAAATTCACGTACCTACTTACATTTACACATATACATACATTTGTAAAGATGTACATGCAAACGTATGCACATAATGTATATATCAGCTCGTTTACACACATACACAATACATACACATATATATACAGGTTCATACATACACATATGCAGATACTTAACTACGCAAGTGAATAAACATACATGCATATACATGCAAGGATCACGCAGCGAGAAGAGAGGAAACTCTGCAGCTGTCATCAGAAAGGTGGGACCAGGAGCTGGGGCTCCACCCTTGAAAACCAACAAGTTGGTGAATTCAAACAGGTGAATACACATATATCAGCACAAGTTCAGATATGCTCATGTACACACACAAATGTTACATTTGCACAAGAATAAACAATATATAAACTAATATATACATAATTATTCCTCTAATAACTCACACACGTCAAAAAACATAATTCTTATAAATATACACATATACATACGCACATACAAGCACTCACGTATATATTTTATTTTTTCAAAAAATTTGCTTCAATATACAGTTCCTCATGCATGTTTTGAGGTAGAGGGGGCTGAGCTTATGAGATATGGGGATATATTTCACGGATCGTGAAGCGACCGAAATACATCTTGTAATGAGTTAGTTATTATACCATATAGCGTATATTACGTATATGACGGAAGTGCTATAAAGATTTTTTGCATGAACAGTATTTGTTGTTGTTCTGTCGGAATCAACGATGGTGCTGATATATGCCACTGATGTCCAGCACTGCTGGACCCTATTAGACCTTCAAATGGTATTTGAATGGACCATTTCTCTTTATGAAGAGGAAATACAGAATAAATTAGAACAGAAGCAAATAAACAACTTTATTGAAAATATGCAAAACTATAATTATAAAGTTAAGACAATCAAACACAAAAATGTTTCTAATCGAAGCAAATAATGGAAAATAAAATGCTTAACTTAATCTCCTGAAGCAAAGCTAATATGTATAACTGACAGATGGAATTCCGATCCATCCACACTATGTGTGGACGAGAAGCCTTTGTGAGGGAAGGTAGTCACTTCTGGACGTGACTGGTATAAACTTCAGCCCGAGACTAAAAATGCTGGTGTGTTCGATGGAGGTTTCCTGCAAGTCTTTCACTCACATGATAGGCAGAAGGCAGAAATGGTGAGGACTAAGAAAAATTACGTTATAATACGTAATGTGAAGTCACCAGGAGGGTCCCATATTAACTCCCACCTATGCTCGTCAATTGCCCAACAAACATTCACCCAATTATTCTACCACCACCACTAATTCATACTTGCACTCTTATCCAACAAACTTTGCAATCACATAAACTAGTTACAATGCCTGGTGCTGTTGTGATGTTTGGTGCTGGTGAGTGATGTTTGGTGCTGGTGAATGATGTTTGGTGCTGGTGAGTGATGTTTGGTGCTGGTGAATGATGTTTGGTGCTGGTGAGTGATGTTTGGTGCTGGTGAGTGATGTTTGGTGCTGGTGAATGATGTTTGGTGCTGGTGAGTGATGTTTGGTGCTGTTGAGTGATGTTTGGTGCTGGTGAAAGATGTTTGGTGCTGGTGAAGGACTTTTGGTGTTGGTGAATGATGTTTGGTGCTGGTGAATGACGTTTAGTGATGGTGAATGATGTTTGGTCCTAATGAGTGATGTTTGGTGCTGGTGAATGATGTTTGGTGCTGGTGAATGATGTTTGGTGCTGGTGAGTGATGTTTGGTGCTGGTGAATGATGTTTGGTGCTGGTGAATGATGTTTAATGCTGGTGAGTGATGTTTGGTGCTATTGAGTGATGTTTGGTGCTGGTGAATGATGTTTGGTGCTGGTGAGTGATGTTTGGTGCTGTTGAGTGATGTTTGGTGCTGGTGAAAGATGTTTGGTGCTGGTGAAGGACTTTTGGTGTTGGTGAATGATGTTTGCTGCTGGTGAATGATGTTTGGTGCTGGTGAATGATGTTTGGTGCTGGTGAGTGATGTTTGGTGCTGGTGAATGATGTTTGGTGCTGGTGAATGATGTTTGGTGCTGGTGAGTGATGTTTGGTGCTGGTGAATGATGTTTAGTGCTGGTGAGTGATGTTTGGTGCTCGTGAATGATGTTTGGTGCTGGTGAGTGATGTTTGGTGCTGGTGAGTGATGTTTGGTGCTGGTGAATGATGTTTACTGCTGATGAATGATGTTTGTTGTGAATATGTTTGGTTAGTTTGAAATGATTTTGGTTGGTATGATGTTTGTTGGTGAATGATGTTTGTGCTGGTGAATGATGTTTATGCTGGTGAATGATGTTTGTGTTGGTGATGATGTTTATGTTGGTGAATGATGTTTGGTGTGGTGAATGATGTTTGGGCTGGTGAATGATGTTTGGTGCTGAATGAGTTGTGTGTGAAGATGTTGTGAGTAAGATGTTTGTGTGTGAGGATGTTTGTGTGGTGAATGATGTTTGGTGTTGGTGAATGATGTTTGGTCTGGTAGTATGTTTGGTGTTGGTGATATGTTTGTGCTGGTGAAGATGTTTATGTGGTGAATGATTTGTGTTGTAAGATGTTGTCTGGTAATGATGTTTGGTGTGTGATGATGTTTGGGCTGCTGGTGAAAGATGTTTAGTGCTGGTGAATGATGTTTAGTGTTGGTGAAAATGTTTAGTGCTGGTGAATGACTTTTAGTACTGCTGAATGATGTTGGTACTAGTGAATGATGTTTAGTGCAGGTGAATGATGTTTAGTGCTGGTAGAAAATGTTTAGGGGCTGGTAGTAATATTTTGTGATAGTAGTATGTTTGGTGCTGTAGAATGATATTTGATCTTGTGAATGATGTTTAGTGCTGGTAGTAATATGTTAGTACTGGTGAATGATGTTTAGTACTGGTAGTGATGTTTGTGCTGTTGAGTGATGTTTAGTGCTGGTGAAAATGTTTGGTCTGGTAGAGACTTTTAGTGTTAGTGAATGATGTTTAGTGCTGGTGACAACGTTTAGTGCTGGTGAATGATGTTTAGTGCTGGTAGTGTATGTTTAGTGCTGTGAATGATGTTTAGTGCTGAGTGTAATGTTTAGTACTGGTAGTGATGTTTAGTACTGGTAGAATATGTTTAGTACTGGTAGATGAATGTTAGTGCTGGTAGTGATGTTTAGTACTGGTAGTGATGTTTGTGCTAGTGAATGATGTTTAGTACTGGTAGTGATGTTTAGTACTGTTAGTGATGTTTAGTACTGGTGAAAAATGTTTAGTACTGGTAGAGACTTTTAGTGTTGGTAGAATATGTTTACTGCTGAGTAATGAATGTTTAGTGCTGGTGAGTGATGTTTAGTGCTGGTGAATGATGTTTAGTGCTGGTGAATGATGTTTGGTGTTGGTAGTGATGTTTAGTGCTGGTGAATGATGTTTGGTGCTAGGAATGATGTTTGAGTACTGGTAGTATGTTTGGTCTGGTGAGTGATATTTGGTGCTGAGTTAGTGATGTTTGGTACTGTTGAGTGATGTTTAGTACTGGTAGAAAGATGTTTAGTGCTGGTGAGACTTTTAGTGTTGTGAATGATGTTTACTGCTAGGTGAATGATTTTACTGCTGGTGAATGATGTTTGGTCTTGTGAGTGATGTTTGAGTGCAGGTGAATGATGTTTGGTGATGGTGAGTGATGTTTGTGCTGGTGAATGATGTTTGAGTGCTGGTGAATGATGTTTAGTGCTGGTAGTGATGTTTGGTGCTGGTGAATGATGTTTAGGTGCTGTAGTGATGTTTAGTGCTGGTGAATGATGTTTAGTACTGGTAGAATGTTTAGTACTAGTGAGATGTTTAGTGCTGTGAATGATGTTTAGTGTTGGTGAAAAGATGTTTAGTGCTAGTGAATGACTTTTAGTCTGCTGAATATGTTGGTACTAGTGAATGATGTTTGTGCTGGTGAATGATGTTTAGTACTGAGTGAAAATGTTTGTGCTGGTAGTAATATTTTGTGATAGTAGTGATGTTTAGTGCTTGTGAATGATATTTGATGCTTATGAATGATGTTTAGTACTGGTAAGTAAAATTTTAGTGCTGTAAATGATTTTTGTGCTAGAGAAATGTTTAGTTCTAGTGAAAATGTTTGGTACTGGTAGACAACTTTTAGTGCTTGTGATAATATTTGAGTACTTGAAAGATGTTTAGTGCTGTGAAAGATGTTTGTGCTGGTAGTAATATTTGAGTACTGGTGAAAATGTTTTTGCTGGTGAAAGATGTTTGTACTGTTTATATATTTAGTACTGGTGAAAATTTTGTGCTGGTGAAAAATGTTTAGTACTGATGAAGATGTTTAGTACTAGTAATGATGTTTAGTGCTGTGAATGATGTTTAGTGTTGGTAGTGATATTTAGTGTTAGTGAATGATGTTTAGTGCTGGTAATGATGTTTAGAGCTGGTGAATGATGGTTAGTACTGGTAGTGATTTTAGTGTTGTGAATGATGTTTAGCACTAGGGGAATGATGTTTAGTGCTGGTGAATGATGTTTACTGCTGGTGAATGATGTTTAGTGTTGTGAATATGTTTACTGCTGGTGAATGATGTTTAGTACTGGTGAATATGTTTACTGCTGGTGAATGATGTTTCTGCTTATGAATGATGTTTAGTACTAGTAATAATGTTTAGTACTAGTAGAATATTTTAGTACTGGTGAATGATGTTTGAGTACTGGTGAATGATGTTTAGTGCTGGTGAATATGTTTAGTGCTGGTGAATGATTTTAGTTTAGTAGTATGTTTATGTTGTGAAATGTTTAGTACTGGTAGCAATGTTTTGACTGGTGAAATGTTTAGTACTGGTAGTGATAGTTGTGTTGGTAAGTGATGTTTGTGTTGGTAAGTGATGCTTGGTGTTGGTGAATGATGTTTGGTGTTGGTGAATGATGTTTAGTCTGGTAGTGATGTTTGGTTTGGTGAAATTTTGGGCTGGTGAAAGTTTTGGTCTGGGGAAAAATTTAAAACTGGGAATGTTTTGCTGGGAATATTTTGGGTTTGTGAAATGTTTTCTGTAAAAATGTTTGTTTTGTAAAAATGTTTAAAAAGTAATTTTTTTTAAAAATTTTGTTTGTAAAAATTTTGTTTGTAATATTTTGTTTGTGGGAAAAATGTTTTTTGTGAAATTTTTCTGTAAAATGTTTGTTTGTAAATGTTTTTTCTGTGAATATGTTTTCTGTGAAATGTTTGTTTGGGAAAAATTTTTTTGGGGGAAAAATGTTTTTGGGTTTGTGAAAGTTTTTTGGGAGATTTTGTTGGGAAATTTTCTCTGTAATGATTTTTCTGGTGAAATGTTTGGGCTATGGAAAAAATTTTTTTTTTTTTAAATTTTCTGTTTTTGGAAAAAAGTTTTGTGTGGAAAAAAAATGTTTGGGTTTTTGGGGAAATGTTTCTGGGGAAAAAAATTTTTGTTGTGAAATGTTTTCTGGTGAAAAGTTTTGCTGGGGAAATGTTTGCTTGGAAAAAAATTTTGTTATGAATATTTTTGGGCTTAAAAATTTTTCTGGTGAAATGTTTGGGGTGGGGAATGATGTTTGGGGGGGTGAATGATGTTTGTGTTGGAGTGATTTTGTTTTGGTGAAGTTTTGTCTGGGGATATGTTTGGGTGGTGAAAAATGTTTTGCTGGGATATGTTGGGGGTTGGGAAAAAGTTTTTGTGTTGGGTGATTTTGTTTGGGGAATATTTTTGTTTTGGGGGAAAGATGTTTGGGCTATTAGGGTTTGTGTTGGGGGAAAATGGTGATGGGGGAAAATTTTGGGCTGTGAAATATTTGAATTGGATGATTTTGTGCTGTGAATGATTTTTGTTTTTGAAAAATGTTTTCTGGTAATGATGT
>WNWK01030435.1:0-23514 GCA_009830355.1 Cherax destructor
AGCTCTCTGGATAATAGTTTTGGTAATCACGCACCTCCTCCTAATTTCCAAACTCTGAATTCTCTGCATTATATTCACACCACACATTGACCTCAGACATGACCTCTCCACTGCCTCCAGCCTTCTCCTCATTGCAACATTCATCACCAATGCTTCATACCCATACAAGGGTGTTGGTATAACTATACTCTCATACATCCCCCTCTTTCCTTCCATGGACAAAGTTCTTTGTCTCCACAGACTCCAAAGTGCTCCACTCACCCTTTTCCCCTCATCAATTCTATGATTCACCTCATCCTTCATAGACCAATCTGCTGACATGTCCACTCCCAAATATCTGAATACATTCACCTCCTCCCTACTCTCTCCCTCCAATCTGATATCCAATCTTTCGTCACCTAATCTTTTTGTTATCCTCATCACCTTACTTTTTCCTATATGCACTTTTAATTTTCTTCTTTTACACACCATACCAAATTCATCCACCAACCTCTGCAACTTCTCTTCAGAATCTCCCAAAAGCACAGTGTCATCAGCAAAATGAAACTGTGACAACTCGCACTTTGTATTTAATTCTTTATCTTTTAACCCCACACCTCTTGCCAGGACCCTCGCATTCACTTCTCTTACAACCCCATCCATAAATATGATGAACAACCACGGTGACTTCACACATCCTTGTCTAAGGCCCACTTTTACTGGGAAATAGTCCCCCTCCCTCCCACACACTCTAACCTGAGCATCACTATCCTCATAAAAGCTCTTCACTGCTTTCAAAACCCTACCTCCTATTCCATACACCTGCAACATCTGCCACATATCCCCCTTATTAACCCTATCATACGCCTTTTCCAAATCCACAAATGCCACGAAAACCTCTTTACCCTTATCTAAAAACTGCTCACCTATATGTTTCACTGTAAACACTTGGTCTACACACCCCTACCTTTCCTAAAGCCCCCTTGTTCATCTGCTAACCTGCTGTCTGTCTTACTCTTAATTCTTTCAATAATAACTCTACCATACACTTTACCAGGTACACTCAACAAACTTATTCCTCTATAATTTTTGCACTCTCTTTTGTCCCCTTTGCCTTTATACAAAGGAACAATACACGCTCTCTGCCAATCCCTAGGTACCTTACCCTCTTCCATACATTTATTAAATAATAGCACCAACCACTCCAAAACTATATCCCCACCTGCTTTTAACATTTCTATCTTTATCCCATCAATCCCAGCTGCCTTACCCCCTTTCATTCTACCCACTGCCTCACGAACTTCCCCCACACTCACAACTGGCTCTTCCACACTCCTACAAGATGTTATTCCTCCTTGCCCTATACAGGAAATCACAGCTTCCCTGTCTTCATCAACATTTAACAACTTCTCAAAATATTCCCTCCATCTTCCTGATACCTCTAACTCTCCATTTAATAACTCTCCTCTCCTATTTTTAACTGTCAAATCCATTTGTTCCCTAGGCTTCCAAAACTTATTAATCTCACTCCAAAACCTTTTCTTATGTTCAACAAAATTTGTTGATAACATCTCACCCACTCTCTCATTTGCTCTCTTTTTACGTTGCTTCACCACTCTTTTAACCTCTCTTTTTCTCTCCATATACTCCTCCCTCCTTGCATCACTTCTACTTTGTAAAAACCTCTCATATGCTAACTTTTTCTCCTTTACTACTCTCTGTACATCATCATTCCACCAATCGCTCTTCTTCCCTCCCGCACCCACTTTCCTGTAACCACAAACTTCTGCTGAACACTCTAACACTACATTTTTAAATCTACCCCATACATCTTCGACCCCATTGCCTACACTTTCACTAGACCATCTATCCTCCAGTAGTTGTTTATATCTTACCCTAACTGCCTCCTCTTTTAGTTTATAAACCTTCACCTCTCTCTTACTTACTGCTTCTATTTTCCTTGTATCCTATCTACCTTTTACTCCCACTGTAGCTATAACTAAAAACTGATCTGATATATCTGTGGCTCTCTATAAACATGTACATCCTGAAGTCTACTCAACAATCTTTTATCTACCAATACGTAGTCCAACAAACTACTGTCATTACGCCCTACATCATACCTTGTATACTTATTTATCCTCGTTTTCTTTACACATATAAGAGAAATTTTTAGAAAGGTCTTAATTTTAAATAAGTTCTTGCTAATTGACCAGTTTTACCTATTCGGCAAATATGTGATATTGAGAATGTGTCAGCTGAAGGTAGTTACCATACTCTCTAGCAGAAATTATTACTTTTCTTGGTATTTCTGTTATTACTTTTATCTTATTCAACTTCATTATTGTTGGTCAAAATTATAAAAGTGATTACTATTTATTCTTCAGTTTCTTCGAAAAACAATTTTTGTCACATCCAACTTTACAAAACTGCAGACCAAAACACTATCATTTTCCTATTTCTCTTGAAACTATGAAGATAAATTTCAACTACTCAGATATGAAAAACTTGAGGAAATTAAAATTGTATCAACATATATGACAAATTCTAACAATACAATAGAGTGAAAAAGTAATGTGAAGGACCTGGGAGTGATAATGTCAGAGGATCTTTCCTTCAAAGACCACAACAATGTGTCTACCACATCTGCTAGAAAAATGATAGGATGGATAATGAGAACATTCAAAACTAAGGACGCCAAGCCTATGATGATTCTCTTCAAATCACTTGTTCTCTCTAGGTTGGTATACTGC
Organism: Cherax destructor; assembly: GCA_009830355.1. Classification (NCBI taxonomy): domain Eukaryota; kingdom Metazoa; phylum Arthropoda; class Malacostraca; order Decapoda; family Parastacidae; genus Cherax; species Cherax destructor. Next base: position 2,733 of record WNWK01030435.1, read on the forward strand.
TGTACACTAACTGCCCCCTTCAAGGCTGGCGAAATTGCTGACCTGGAGAGTCTAAAAAGAACTTTCACGGCACACATAAGTACGATAAGGCAACTAAATTACTGGGAACTGTTGAAGGTCCTTGATCTGTATTCCCTGAAACCCAGGAGAGAGTGATATATGATAATATACACTTGGAAAGTCCTAGAGGGATTAGTACCAAACTTACACACGAAAATCACTCCATATGAAAGCAAAAGACTCGGCAGGAGATGCAACATTCCCCCAGTGAAAAGCAGGGGCGCCACGAGTACATTGAGACACAACACAATAAGTGTTCGAGGCCCAAGAGTGTTCAACTGCCTCCTAGCATACATAAGGGGGATTACCAATAGACCCATGGCTGTCTTCAAGAAAGCACTGGAAAGGCACCTAAAGTCAGTACCTGACTAGCCGGGCTGTGGTTCGTACATCAGTTTGCGTGCGGCCAGCAGTAACAGCCTGGTTGATCAGGCCCTGATCCACCACGAGGCCTGGTCCCAGACAGAGCCGCAGGGGCATTGACCCCCAAAACCCTCTCCAGGTAAACTTGATTACTGCCATGTTTCTGCCTTCAGTGTGAAAAACCTTATTTTCTCACTAATTATAAAAAATGAAAAGCTTGCCTAAAGTCAATGTCTCAACTGAATATAAGTCCATGGGAGGTGTCCTCCCACGGACCTGTATTCAGGAATTAATTCGGGGTGACCTAGACTAGACATTTCTCCTTTATATCACGGCTAATCTCGAGTAAGTTTCCAGCTCATTGTGTTTCTCTTGTAGCCTGACAAAAATGTGACCCTCGGTCCCTTACCCACAAGTTGACAAATAAGACGCTTGTGCAACATTTGTTTATTTTCATTCTGGAAACGTTTCGTCAGCCAGTAGTTTCCTCAGTGCAATGCAGAGAAAGGTGGAAGATGAGGAGGAGGAGGTTGAGGAAATCAGTCCCACAACCTGGAGTCGATGTGGTTAGTCTATCAATCTTGATAATAGTGCAGAATATTCGCGGAGATGAGGCTTATATACTGATGACAGATGAGGTGGATCAGTGGTAGGCGGAGTCACTGGCGGACAAAACCACTAATGGAAGTAGGTCGTGTCCATAGGTCAGACAAATTTTGAAGAAATCCCTGCCTCCCTGCATCAAGGCTGAGGGACTGATTACCTCAAACACCTCCTCATATTCCACCTTTCTTTGCATTGTACTGAAGAGGCCACTGACTGGCGAAACGTTTCCAGAATAATAATTCCCAAATGGTACACAAGTGTCTCATTTATTAGTAATATTATAGCACAGGACAACGTAAACTGTTCACATTAGAATTAAAATCACAGCTCAACTCAGTAGCTTTGCTTCTAAGATTAAAGATACAAAGAACAAGAGTGGAGGAGGAATCTAGGTCAGAGAGCATCCTGAGACACGACCCCAAGATCAGCTGATGTTTGTTGTCCAGGCGAGCAGCAGGTTGAAGCCACGTCTCCTGACAGCAGGGAGAGGCTCGACACTTGAGAGAGACAGGTGACCTTGGCTGGAGAGACGGGTGGCCATGGCGAGATGGGTGGCCATGGCAAGAAATACGGGTGGCAATTTGGGAGAGAGACAGGTGACCATGGGAAATGACTGGTGACCATGGCTTGAGAGACGGATGGCCATGACGAGAGAAACGGGTAACCATGGAAAGATACTAGTAGCCATTAATAACAAAAAAGGCACAATACCGTGACTGGAACAATACACACACAACCCGCACATAGAAAAGAGAGGAGCTTACGACGACGTTTCGGCCCGTCTTGGACCATTTACACAGTCACACTAACACACAGATTTGTTGTTGTATGTTTGCCGGTACATCCGGCCCGGGTCTTCTCCAAATGGTGACCCGGCATTGGCCCCCTGGGTAGAGGATGTCATCTTCTTCTTTCTTTCTTGCTGTGGCTCCCCATGATGGGGAGTGTCTTCTGACGTCGCATCTTCATCAGCAGATCTTGGTACTTCAGGCTGTGGTTCTACCTACATAGGAAGAAGAAGGATGGGGGATAAGAAAGAAGGAAGTGAGAGAAAGAATAGCTGTAGTGGGTAGTCTTGGTCGTCGTCAGGGTTCTCCGGCGTCGTCATCGAGGGGGCGGGTGGGTGACTAGGACTGGGAGCAGTGTCTCCAAATCATGGGTGGCCAGGTAAACCAGCCGGGCTGCTTTGTCCTCGCGGGTCAGATCCCCAGGTGCCATCGGGAAGTGCCTGCAGCGGATGGACGTCGTCGCAGGACAGTCAAGCATGTAGTGAACTAGAGGCTTTGGAACCATCCGGTCGCAGTGGTGGCAAAGCTCCTCACTCATGCGTTCGATGAGGCGCTTTGCAGTAGGGTATCCGAGGCGCAGGCGGTGGATGCTGACTTGCAGCTCCCTGTTCAGTTTCCTCATGTTTGGTGGGGGCTCCCTACGTGTCGCTCTGTCATACCAGTGCCGGCTCCGAGATGCTCCCGGTGCTGGTAGTGGGCGTCTGGCTGCCGAAGCTGCCCCCAGGTGCACCTGCCTGCGGCTAATGGCAATTGTAGTCGCAGGTTGGGCCGCAAGTGTGGCAGACTTAGCCGCCCCATCCGCCGCGTCATTCCCAGCAAGGTCGATGTGGCTTGGTATCCAATTGATTGTTGCTTGCCGGCCCTGATCGTCAAGTGAATGTAGGTCTCTTCTGATGGCATTGAGGAGCCGGATGTTATCCTTGGGCTCCCTATGCATGATGCCTGTATCGCCGCCCTGGAGTCGACGTGGATGACTGGAGGTTGGTGGTGTTCCAGGAGCGCATGTTGGATGGCCCTCTGGATGGCGAGGAGTTCTCCCTGTAGGATGCTGCAGTGGTCTGGGAGGCGCCAGCCGGCCGTTAGGGAGGAGTGATATATCCCGGAACCCGTGTGGCCGGCCTCGGGTTCTCTTGATCCATCAGTGTAGTACACTGCACACCCGGGATGCTCCGCTGCAGCAATGCTTGCAGCTGCCCACCGCTGCAGCACGTGCTGTGGACAGTGACGCTTGCTGGCTGGCAGGTTTGCAAGGTGGATTACGACAGGTTCTGGTGCCCATGGCGGTGGCACGGTGTACCCATCGACTGGCCGGTCGCATCCCTTGTCCTCGAGGAGCGGCATGGGCAGGAGCTCCTGTGTCACTTCCGCAGCCGACCACAACCATAGTCGGACACGGCCTCCTGCGAAGTCGCCTCGCTGACGGTCAAGGAGGTCTCTCAGCAGGCGCTCACCACCCGGTAGCTGGACAAATTTGGCCAACCTCCTGGCAGCAACAAGGGCGATCCTGTCACTTAGGGGCTGCAGTTGGGCCTCTCTGTTCAGAGTCACTGTGTTCGTCCAGCCCGGAGCCCCCAGCATGACCCGAGCCGCAGCATTTTGTACAATGCTGAGGCGCTTGAGGCATGAGGGATGAGCATGGGCCAGGGTGATTGCACCATAGTCGACTAGCGAGCGCACCGCCTGCACGTAGAACATCTGGAGAATATCGTGGCTGGCACCAGTCCTAGGATTGGCCATGGCACGCATGGCCGTGACACGTTGCATGGCACGCTCCCTGACATGCTCTGCCTGCTTGCGGAAGGAGAGTCGGCTGTCAATCCATATACCAAGATATTGGTAACTGCTGACCCAGTCCAGGTTGATGTCTGAGATCTTCAGCCTGGTATCAGGCACCTTGGCACGAAAGATCATGGCCTTGGACTTTTCGCCGAGATCTTGAGGCCAAGGCGACGGCAGGTGGTATCTAGCAGGCTGAGGTCGCGTTGGGCTTTGCGGAACAGTCCGGGCTTCCCGATGACAATGAGTGCCAGGTCATCAGCGTAGCTGAGCAGTCGGTGCCTGCTGAGAACGTCAGCTGCACCAGCTCATGCATCAGCACGTTGAAGAGAGTTGGGCTGAGGACTCCGCCCTGCGGGTGCCATTTTCCAAGGTCCTGAGGGCAGAAGCCTGCCCCTGGAAGCGTACCCGCGCCTGCCGGCCCTGTAGGTATGAGCCGACCCAGGCAAGCAGCTTGCCCCTCACTCCTCTGCGCGCCAGCAGGTCGAGGATGGCCGGTGCACTGGCCAGCTCGAAGGCCTTCTCAAGGTCGAGAAAGATGACAATCTTCGGCCTCTTGTCAGACTCAATGCTGGCCATGAGAGTGGTGACGCTCTCAGAGGTGCCCACTCCCTGTGTGAAGCCGTAGATGTGTTGGTGCTCCGGACCAAGCTTCCATCTTAGGCGCTCCAACACCATCCTCTCTGCAACCTTGGATAGGCAGCTGGTGAGGGAAATGGGCCGCATGTTGCCTGGATCCCTGGGCTTGGGGATCGGCAGGATGTTGGCTTCCTTCCATGCGGTGGGAAGTCGCCCGACCCTCCAGGTACGGTTGATGACTTCCAGGAGGGCGTCATGCCCGTGAAGGCCTGCCTTTGAGATCATACTGTAGGTGATTCCGTCCTGCCCGGGGGCCGTGTCCCGTGAAATCTTGAAGGCAGCTTGCAGCTCCCGACCGGTGAACTCGACGTCGGTGTAGTTTTGTGCCTGGGATGCTTCTAGAATCCTGGCAGTCCTACCAGGGAGGAGGGTGGCCTGGAGGTCCTGGATGTCCTGGGGTAGGCGGGCTGTGGCTGCCCTGGATGTGAAGAGTACCACCAGCCTTTCTACCTCCCCAGCCGGGTCATGATGAGCACGCACAGCGCCTCTGCACTTTCCCGTAGCTATGCTGATCTTCTTCCAGATCTCAGACAGGGTAGAGTAGTGGCTGAAGGAAGAACACCACTCAAACCACTTTGCCAGACGTGTCCTGTGGGAGATGTGGCGTGCGTGCCGCACCACCTCTCGCAGAAGCCTGAGGGACCCAGCCGTGGGGTTGCGTCGGTGTAACCTACGGGCACGATTGACGTGGTGGTTTTGTTCTTTGACTGCCTCGTCATAGAACCACCAATCACGCGTGGGCGTTCCCCCGACCCTTGTGAGTGGTATTGCCGCCTCGGCTGCTCGAGATAAAGCTGCTTGGAGGCTCTGGGTAGCCTCATCTGGGTCGTCAGAGAGATCAGTCTCCTCCCACCACTGCTGGATGACGTCCTGGAAGCACTGCCAGTCAGCCTTCTTACTGTTCCACCGTAAAGGTGGGGAGTACGGAGGGTGTCTTGAGAGCGACAGAGTGGTGACGATTGTAAAATGGTCGCTGGTGAGAAGAGGGTGGATTTCCCAACTGGCTCCTGGAAGTAGCATCCGGGAGAGGAGCGTGACGTCCTGTCGGTTGCCATAGCGGTGAATCGGCTCTCCTGTGTTGAGGAGGGCGATCTCGGGAACATCCTCCAGCACTGCTGCCAGGTGCCTGCCTGTCTCATTTGTGGGAGTGACTGAGCGCAGTAGCTCATGGTGGGCATTGATATCCCCTGCCACCAGCACGCCATGGCTGGGCGACACAGCGAGAGCTGCAACTTCGGAGAGGTCGAGGGTGACTCTCGGGTTCCGGTACACATTATAGATCGTTAGTGGCCCGGCCGGTAGGTGCAGGGTGACAGCTTACACCTCAACCCCTTCGCCACAGTTGATGGGGTCGCTGACGATTGAGTGGGGAATAGAGTTCCTCACGTAGACTGCCATGCCCCTGGCGGGAACTCCAGCTCGCTGTAGGTAGGCCGAGAATCCCGGTATGCGTGGCTGCGGGTTCGGCGGCGGGTTCACTAAGGTCTCCTGGAGCAGGAAAACGTCGATTGCCTCCTGGACTGCAGTTTCGACGACGAGGTGGATTTTCTGTTGCAGACCGCAGATGTTCCACTGTAGAATTTTTAAGGGCTGGAGAGCGACCCGTCGGACTCCATCCACTCCTGCTCGTCCATGGACTCCCTCGATGGAGTCATCATTTCCTGTCTCCTCTTGATTGTGGACTCGAAGACCCTGCCGAGATGTTCCTGCAATTTTGCTGACGACTTCGGGTCCAGCAGAACCAAGCTGAAAAGGGTGCCTAAGGAGCTCTCTGCAGTTCTCCCGGTCCACCATAGACGGGAGCAGGTTTGAAATGCACTCCGTGATGATCATGATCATCGAGGTGAAGCTGGCATTCTTGTAGTCCGGTTCCCCATCGCTCAGGGTCGAGGCGGCTGCTGGTGTCTCGATTGGGCTCTGGGGCTGCTGTTCTGTATCCACCGTTGACTGAGTTGCTGCTGTGTAGGCCTGCACTGCTCTCTGGGCGATCTGGCTGGCCCGTGAAGGTTTTCGTTCTTTGCTCACGGGGACGTCTTGACTTTGCATTGGGGGGCTCCACTGGTGGGTCGGCGGGGTCTGTTGCCGTGTGGCCCCAGCCCCTTGCGCAGCATCCCTGAGCCGGGCTTTGTTCGTCCCACGATTCTGCTTTCTCTGAGGCTTTGGCGCTTGTCCGGGTCGTTGGCCACCCTGGTTCGTGCCGGGAGCTGTACCTTGTCCTGTCTGGCAGGAGCCCAGCATTGGGAACTCGGTGTTGTAGGTCGTGGGCTGGCTCTGGGAAGCTGTGATGTGTGTCCCTGGTGGCCGCTGCTGAGTGTTCCATGGGTTGGTCGTCGACCCTGTCTGTTGCTGCTGGGGGCCCCGAGTGTTGGGCTTTGCTGTGGTCGTCGTAGGGGCGTGCCGCTGCCGTATCTGTTGCCACCGCTGCGTTATAGCAGGACAGCTCCGATTCCAGGCGTGGTGCCTCTTCCCACAATTGACACATCTTGGCTCTGGGCGTTGAATCTCGGGGTTGTTCTGCCTGAGCAGGGCTATGCAGTCCCTGGAGTCGTGCTGCTTGCTGCAGACCCCGCACTTTTTCACATGCTGGCAGGTGGCTGCAATGTGGTTGAATCCCTGGCAATTGTAGCACTGGAGCGGGCCATCTATGTAGGCCCGGGTCTTGAATTTCCCCCACATTCCTAGGTGTATGTGGGCAGGAAGGGGCCCCCTGTGGTGGATCAATACGCTCCGAGTCGATGCCTTGTTGATTCCCGTAGTTAGTCTTTCGGCCTTGGATATGTTGGGCACTTCGAGGAAGCGCTCTGCTGGGATGGGCAAAGGGACGTGCTCGACAACCCCCTTGCTCACCTTGTCCTGGGCAAAGAGATCCCTTATCCCTGGGTTCTGAGAAGCCATGGTCTTGATCCTGACGTATGTATCCTCGTCCCGAGGCTTGGCCAGGATCTCTCCCCTTAGCGTGATTTCGCAACTGAGCTTGCTGGAGGGGTCTAATGTCTCCAACTCCCTCACCATCTCGTAGGTGGGGAATATAAACCTGTTGAAGGAACTGGCTGTCTGAGCGCGACCAGACCGGTTCCTTCCCCTGACCACCAGGGTAAACTCCCCAGCCCCATCTGAGGCAGGATCCTCCAGGCTGGGATCCTGGGCAGGCCCGGCACCGTTGTCTGGACCGATGGGGAGTTCAGCTCTATGGCAGTATCTCCGCCACTCGGTTGATCCTTGACCTTCTTGGGGGGCTTGAACCTCCTCCAAGGTGCCCTGAGAGTCGTTGTTCCATGAGTAGCGCCTTTTAGTGCTGAGTCCTTGGACTGGCATGGTTCATCTGTGCTGTGTTGTGTATCTCCAATGATAATCGGACCATGGATGGACCCTAACACACAGAGACAGAGGAAGGGTATTTATAGGCAGGCAGACAGGGGAGGGTACAAGAGAATGGGGTAATGAAGGAGTAGTAGTAGTAGTAATAGTAGTAGAGGAGACAGTCATATGGGAAGGAGCACTGCAATGAGGCTAGCGGCCCGCAAGGGTGGGACGAGAGGAAAGAAAGGCGAATAAAAGAAGGAAAATACAAGGCAAAAGAAAAGAAAGAAAGGAAAACCCATAGGAGAAAAAAGGAGAAGGGGAAGAGAAGAAAGGGAAGGAATCAGGTTAAGTCACAGGTGTTCTGAAGTTTAGAGGATTTAACAATGTAATGAGAGAGGAAAGCATCAACAGAGACAAAGCCAGGGCTAAGATTCATACAGGGAAAGTTGTGTATAAGGGAGGATTCAACCTTTCTTTCTTTTCTTTGACCTTGTATTTTCCTTTCTTTTATTCGCCTTTCTTTTCTCTCGTCCCACCCTTGCGGGCCGCTAGCCTCATTGCAGTGCTCCTTCCCATATGACTGTCTCCTCTACTACTATTACTACTACTACTACTACTACTCCTTCATTACCCCACTCTCTTGTACCCTTCCCTGTCTGCCTGCCTATAAATACCCTTCCTCTGTCTCTGTGTGTTAGTGTGACTGTGTAAATGGTCCAAGTCGGGCCGAAACGTCGTCGTAAGCTCCTCTCTTTCTATGTGCGGGTTGTGTGTGTATAGTAGCCATGGCTTGAGAGACGGGTGGCCATGACGAAAGAGACGGGTAGCCAAGGCGAGAGAGGTGAGAGAGATGGGTGACTTAGGTACTGGTTGGCAGTGAAGTGTGATACACTTGAGCCTCGTAGGGGTGACCAGCACAACCTTTCTTCACCCCCTCCTCCCTCTGTCCATTTACCCATCTCTCTACATGGAATAAATATTCTCACATTTTGACCACACACAACTGTACTGGGAAGCAAGGACGTGGAGACGGCATCTATTGGCATGTAGCACTACAATGCTAGAATCCTTCTGGACACTGGGTGAGGCAGTTGGTTTGGCGACGAGCCATCAGAGCATGACTGGGTTGGGTCGCAAAGCCATATACAGGTTTGAGTTAAAAGGAAACTTAAGGCTTTTAGAATAGCTTGCCAAGGCATCGGTGACAGGAACAACACATGGCTTGTAACTAAACAAACACTATTTTTTTCTGCAGTATACAAAATGTAGTTTGCATATAATAAAATACTGTTAAAACATGAAAGAAAACAACTATCATGATGTGCATTTTGGGCAGAGTAGCAGGCAGCTGCACAGGCTTATAAGATAAAGCTGTTGTCTTAGCACTGAGTTGAAATGGCTTGCCTTACTACATACCAACTGAAGCTGAAGCAGGAGCGTTGCTTGTGGAGACCAGCAAAACTGGGCAGGGATCAGGTGACATTAGAAATAGGCGACACTAATTTGCTGGCTTCCTGACTCTCTGGGTTGTTTTACTTCAGTTGCGTCCTCTGAAAAGGACACAAAAAAATATTTTGCATGTATTGTTTTTTCATTTAATTTTATGTTAGAGAGCCCTGATTGGCTGCTGATGCTGGTAACTACCTGCTCGCTTGTTTCGCAGTTCCTACCAGGCTCAAGCTGTTACAAGTTGCCTGACTTTGGATCTGGTAACACCATCTCTGATATGTCTGAGAGAAAGCTATTTCTCCTCAGCTCGAATTATTTAGACTGTTTTTGGTAGAGTATCTCTTGGTGAGCCAGGACATACATCTTGTAACTCTGTGTAACTCTGTTTGCAGACCATTATTTAGACTTAGTGATATTTGATTTTCAGAGGTTGTGTGTTGAGACATTCTCTGTATCTCTGGTCCTGAGTTCACCTCCCGACTAAATATATAGTTCTGGCTTCTTCGGGAACTTGGAAATACTGAACTTAGTTTCAGTTCTTTTCGGGAGGATCTGCTAAAGGTCCTCAGTTAAGATTGTTTTTGGTCACCTTAGTTCCTTGCCTGATGGTGTGCTGTCTTCTGCTGCTTCGAACATTACTGCAGTTTGGTGAAGGGTTGTCATGTTGTTCAAACAAGCTGTTTGAATGCTTTGATGGTTCAGAAGTTAACTTATCTAGGAATTTGTTGTTGTCAGTCACATTCTAAGTCTAAATCGGGTCTTACTGATCATATACTGAGCATTACTGAGTATATTCCGAGCACATACACATACTTGTATTACTCTTGTACTTATGTTTTCTCATCATAGCAAAGTATTAGATGGTACTTACTCAAAAGGGTATTATAGTGTACTCTATATTATCTGAAGTGTCCATAGGACCACATGTAAAGTGCAGAATAAGTATACTTTATAAGTATAATAAGATATACTTCAGTATATGTATAGGAGCTTATCTCATCAATTATTCAAGTTTCAATAACAAAAATTTCCACCACCTTAACACCTTTGTTATTAAAGATCTCAATTTTTATCTAAGAAGACTCCTAATTTACGAAGCAACTGGATTAAAATATTCTCTGACAAACTTACAAAACCAGAAACTGGCTAGATACTAGAGGGAGATTAATAAGTTGACCTTCTAGTATTCTCTGTAGATAACTTCACTTAATAGATGTTGCATTTTGTAACACTTTAAAATTATATATTAAATTATGAGAATAACTAAAGTGTAATGAACACTTGTCAATGCTCAATAATAACCAACTTGGGGGTTAGTATTGAACATTGAAATATATATTGATGAAGTTGCCTCTATATAAGTGGGATTCATGATCCATTTTTATAAGAGTAAATATCATTGCATTTGCTAATAATACTTACAAATGAAAATTTAAAAAAAAATATTAAACATTTTAAGGAAAGAATGCATTATTTAAATTTACATATTAGCAAATGAAACACTTGTCTTTAAAAAAGCATATTGTATACCTGATTATGGCTTGCAACTCCCAAAATGTGACAATGATATTTGGTATAGGTGCAATATTTAAGTAATTTTAACCTTGCCTTCTCAGATGCTTCGGAAAAGATTGGATTGTCCACTTTTAATAGTAGTTAATAGTCTGCTCATTTATGTTACTTGTGTTTATTTCAACATCATTTAGCTTCATTACAAGCTAAAATAACTATTTTTTAACTATGGTATAGAATTACTGAGATGAACACTGTAAGTGGTATTAGAATGTTAAGAAATATACCAGTCTCTGTCACTTCCAATCTTCTTAAATGTCTAGAATTAAATACACACAGATCTAAATGTGTTGTCAAAACATGTAATTATATAAAGAATTATAACCTGTTCAAACTAAATTGCTGTAGATAACAAGAGCATCTCGCCCCTATCTCCTGCCGTGGAAGTTATATTAATTTAATATGATATACCTGCAAGCCCTTCCCAAGAAGCTCATTACTAGTAATCCCTTTCTTAAAACCCTTAAACTGTCCACACGTAGATATACGTTCACGCGCGTAGCTGACCGAACGCATATCTACGTTTTATTTTACATTCGTTCAAATTTAGCGCGATAGGCCTGAGTCGCCTAGACATGAGAGAATGGGTCTGCGCACTCAGTGTGCGCAGTATGAAAAAAATCGGGGACGCCAGGGTACCGCATGGTAGCCCTAGTTAGTTTCAGCTCCATCTTGGGTCAACATCATGGCACACCCCCGTGATTCACTCACGCCTCGTCGTATTAACACTCTACTATTCTCGGAAAGTGTTAGAGAACGCGAGCTTAGTGGACTAGACAGTGATATAGCCACAAATAATCAAGGAATTAGTGAAACTATTGATGACAACCCAGATGACCCTCAGCCCATCACCTCTGGGGTGGCCAGTGTGGCCAGTGTGGACAGTGTGGCCATACCAGACCCTCAGCCCAGCACATCTGGTGTGGCCAGTGTGGCCACAGACCCTCAGCCCAGCACCTCTGGGGTTGCTAGTGTTACTACCCAAAGGCAGCTCCGCAAGAGGAAATTATCATTTTCCATGTGTTATGATAGTGACGATAGTGAAGGTGATATAAGTGACGATGATGAAATCGATTTTATGCCTATAGACGATTCGTCGAGTGACAGTGATTATCATTATTCCCCAGTGAAACGTACTTATGGGCGTCATTACCTACGTTCAGGCAGTGTGCCATATACTGTAAGAGGCAAAGGTCATGGCAGTTCACGATCCAAAACCCCAGCCACTGATAGTGAAAGTGATAATGAAGGAGAGTATGCTGGGATGGAGGAAGAGGTGGTGGGTGGCACGGTGCCTGGACCTCGTGGCGCTGTGTGTGGACAGACAAAGGACCACGAGGCACCCTCTCAATCATGTGCTGGCCCCACTCTCGTCCCTCCTGCTCCCCCATGTCCCATGCCAGAGGTCCACCCTGCACCATCTGATCGTGAATGGAAGTGGACTGAACATACACCATTCGTGCCACATCCTTTCAATTTTGATGGCAGTAGAAGTGGCATCATGCCACACTGTCCCATCACAAATGAGTCTACAGAGTTAGACTATTTTCAACTATACTTTGATGAACCAATAATGAACCTGATTGTTACCCAGACCAACCTGTACTACCAGTATACAATGGACCATGCAGATTTTTCAGAATCGTCACGGCTGCGCAGGTTGAAAGATACAACTGTGGCTTAAATGTATTTATTCCTTGGCACTATCATGCTTATGCCACACACATATAAGAACAATATAGCAAACTACTGGTCCACAGACCACTTCATTAGCACTCCAGTCTTCCGTGAAATCCTTCCCTGCAACATATTCCTTCTGTTGCTGAGAATGTTGCACTTCTCAGATAGGAATACACCAAACCGAAATGACCTCCTCTTCAAAATCCGGAAATTGTTTATGTATCTCAAGTAAAAATTCAGTGCCTACTTTTATCCATTCAAGAACATTGTTGTTGACGAGTCCTTGATTTTGTTCAAGGGACAGATGTCATTCAAACAATATATACCAAGCAAACGTAATCGCTTTGGTATAAAACTGTTTGTTATGTGTGACTGTGAGACTGGTCTTGTGTTGGATGTCATTATCTACACAGGTAAAAATACACTCGATGATACCAGGCGCATGTTGGGCATTTCTGGTGATGATGTTCGCAAGATGATGCAACCATACCTTGGTAAAGGTCATACATTGTTCACAGACAACTGGTACACAAGCCCTATGCTCGCTGATTTCCTACGTGTGAACAATACTGATATATGTGGAACAGTGAGAAGAAATTGAAAACACATGCCAAAGTTCACTGGAGGAAGTGTAGTGCAGGTGTTTCATGCCAATGACATCATGGCACTGTCATGGCATGACAAAAGGGACGTGACATTGCTGTCAACCATCCACAGAAACGAGATGATACAGACAGAATCAGCAAGCTCAACAATCAACCTGTTGATAAGCCAGCTGTTGTCATCGACTATACAAACAATATGCGACTAGTCGACAAGTGTGACATGATGATAGGCTTTGTTGACTGTGTGCGTAGGAGTCGCAAGTTGTATATAAAGTGTTTTTCCACCTTGTGGACATTGCAATGCTCAATGCCTTCAACATGTATGAAATAAAGACTGGGAAGTGACAACGATATGCAGAATTTACCCTAAATGTCATCAAGCAGATAGGGAGAAAGTATGGTACCACACCTATACCTGCCACTCCACAGCGACCTGTCACTCCACAGCCAGAGGGGAAGTGCCCAACCAAATAATCCCTAACTGTCACTGCCTGATACCATTACCATCTACTCCAAAAAGAAGTACTCTCAGAAAGTGTGTTGTGTGTGCTTACACTACACAGCGACCCCAAGTGCGAAAAGACACAAGATACATGTGTCAGCAATGTGGAGTGGCACTCTGTATGAATCCATGCTTCTTGGAGTATCATACAGTGGTGGACTTCTAGAAACATAAATGGGACCTGTAAATACCTTGTATATATATGTAAACAATAGTAAGTGATTGAACCAGGTGTACAAAAAAATTTATCAGTGTGAACATGTGTGTTTGTGACAGAATTATTACTAATTCAGTACCAAACATTTGTGTCTAAACAAAAATTGGCAATGAAATGAATAGATCTGCATCAAAACATTATTATCATAGCATGAAAACAACAGAAAATGAAAAAAAATGGAAAAAAACGATAAATGTTTCTTGTTTCTGCAAGCGGCAGTGCTCCATGTTGCCGACACCACATCATTTAGCACCAACTTCGCGGGCTTATATCTCGGTAAGTACTGGCCCTAAAATGTTTTTTTAGCCTATCATATTTATAAAAATGCGCTCTTCATTTAAAACAAAAAAAATATTTTTTTACTGGACATCTACACTGCAAAATGAATTATTTCTTATTATAATAACATTAACAATAACTTTTGACACCAAGCTTGACTCTGATTATTACTAATTCTATGTCATCAATGAAGTCACAATATGCTCACCAGAGAAGCCAGATTCACATATTCGAGAATCAGGAAAAAGGGAATTAATGTACTGTGTTATGGATTCCATCAAACATTCAATTAATGCTTCATGATAAAGTTGATAAGTTTTCCAAACAAAGTGAACTGAAGAAAAACAATGAATATAACTTTGGTATATCTGTGTCTAGCATTAGGAATAGTATGACTCACAAAATCATGACACGATTGCAAACAAACCATACCATGGGCGGGGATAGATCCCAGGGGCGGAGATTGATAAAACTCCAGTCTGACGCGTTAGCCACTGACCACCGGTTCTATTCCCACCAGTGGTATGATTTATTTGGAATATTATTTAGAGGGAGGTTTATAATGGAAGTGAATGTCATAGGAATAATTTTAGAAGCCTGAGTACACCTAACACATGAACATGAACCTAGAAAAGTATGTCTATGGTGCAACTTGCAGTGTGAACATACTGTTTGATGTTGTAGTAGCCAGGTTGATTATAAGTAGCCAGTCTTGAGCATAAGTAGCCAGGTTTGAGCATAAGTAGCCAAGCTTGAGCATAAGTAGCCAAGCTTGAGCATAAGTAGCCAAGCTTGAGCATAAGTAGCCAGGCCTGAGCATAAGTAGTGAGGCTTGAGCATAAGTAGCCAGGCTTGAGCATAAGTAGCCAGGCTTGAGCATAAGTAGCCAGGCTTGAGCATAAGTAGCGAGGCTTAAGCATAAGTAGCGAGGCTTAAGCATAAGTAGCCAGGCTTGAACATAAGAACATAAGAAAGGAGGAACACTGCAGCAGGCCTGTTGGCCCATACTAGGCAGGTCCTTCACAATCCGTCCCACTAACAGAATATTTGCTCAACCCAATTTTCAATGCTACCCAAGAAATAAGCTTTGACAATTCTACCCACTCATGCGCGAGTCCCACTCAAATCCAACCCCTCTCACTCATGAATTTATCCAACCTAAATTTGAAACTACCCAAGGTCCTAGCTTCAATAACCCTACTAGGCAGACTGTTCCACTCATCAACTACCCTATTTCCAAACCAATACTTTCCTATATCCTTTCTAAATCTAAACTTATCTAACTTGAATCCATTATTGCGGGTTCTCTCTTGGAGAGATATCCTCAAGACCTTATTTATATCCCCTTTGTTAATACCCATTTTCCACTTGTATACCTCGATCATGTCTCCCTCATTCTACGTCTTACAAGTGAATGTAATTTTAGGGTCTTCAATCTTTCTTCGTAAGGAAGATTTCTAATGCTATGTATTAATTTAGTCATTCTACGCTGAATGTTTTCTAACGAATTTATGTCCATTCTGTAATATGGAGACCAGAACTGAGCTGCGTAATCTAGGTGAGGCCTTACTAATGATGTATAAAGCTGTAATATAACATCTGGACTTCTGTTGCTAACACTTCTTGATATAAATCCCAGTAATCTATTTGCCTTATTACGTACGCTTAGGCATTGCTATCTTGGTTTAAGGTTGCTGCTTACCATCACCCCCAAGTCCTTCTCGCAATCTGTATGGCTAAGTTCTACGTTATTTAACTTATAAGTGCTTGGATTATGGACACTCCCGAGCTTCAGAACCTTGCATT
Organism: Cherax destructor; assembly: GCA_009830355.1. NCBI lineage: Eukaryota > Metazoa > Arthropoda > Malacostraca > Decapoda > Parastacidae > Cherax > Cherax destructor. Next base: position 18,378 of record WNWK01030435.1, read on the forward strand.
TATCTACATTGAACTGCATCTGCCACTTTTCTGACCACGAATTAAGTTTGTCTAAATCTTCCTGAAGTTCTATGACATCTATGTTTGAATCAATTATCCTACCTATCTTCGTGTCGTCGGCGAATTTGCTCATATCACTAGTAATTCCCTCATCAAGGTCATTGATATATATTATAAATAACAATTGGCCTAAGACTGATCCCTGTGGAACACCACTTGTTACAAGTCCCCATTCGGATTTAACCCCATTTATGCACACTCTCTGCTTCCTATTGGTGAGCCATGACTCGATCCATGACAGCACTTTTCTCCCAATGCCATGAGCTGCCACTTTCTTTAACAGTCTCTGGTGCGGTACTCTATCAAAAGCCTTACTAAAGTCTAAATAAACAATATCGAATTCTTTATCGTGATCAACAGCCTCAAAAGCTTTACTGAAGAAGGTTAATAAATTAGATAGGCAGGAACGGCCCCTCGTGAATCCATGCTGGGTATCATTAATAAAATTATGGTTATCTAGATGGCTTCTAATAATATCAGCTATAATTGACTCTAGTAATTTGCCTACAATTGAGGTCAGGCTTATTGGGCGGTAGTTTGACGGTAGTGACTTGTCCCCTGCTTTAAAAATAGGAATTACATTAGCCATCTTCCACATATCAGACACTACACCTGTTTGAAGAGATAAATTAAAAATGTTAGATATTGGTTCACAGAGTTCCATTTTGCATTCCTTAAGAACCCTTGCAAAAAGCTCATCAGGACCCGGTGATTTATTTTGTTTCAGTCGGTCCAGCTGTTTCATAATCATTTCGCTAGTGACTGTGATATTACATAATTTATCTTCTTCTGGGCCTCTGTAAAAATTAATTACTGGGATATTATTAATGTCTTCCTGTGTGAAAACCGAGAGAAAATAATTATTAAAAATAGAGCACATATCATTCTCCTTGTCAGTAAGATGCCCAAAGTTATTTTTAAGGGGACCTATCTTATCCCTAACTTTTGTTCTATAAACCTGGAAAAAACGTTTTGGGTTAGTTTTTGAATCCCTAGCAACTTTAATTTCATAGTCCCGTTTAGCTTTTCTTATTCCCTTTTAACGTCCCTCTTAATGTCAGTATACTGATTTATAAGATGACCCTCACCTCTTTTATGCGCCTATAAATTCCTTTCTTTGCCCTAAAAGATATTTGAGCCTATTATTCATCCATTTTGGGTCATTTCTACTTGATCTAATTTCTTTATACGGGATAAATGTTCTTTGGGCAGCCTGTATAGTGTTAGGAAACTGTCATATTGATACCTCTCTTCTTCACCCCAGTCCACAGTTGATAAGTGTTCTCTAAGTCCATTATAATCTGCTAAGCGAAAATCTGGGACCATTACTGAATTATCCCTACTATCATACATCCATTCAATGCTTTAGGTAATTGACTTGTGGTCGCTTGAGCCGAGTTCCTCTGTAATTTCTAAATTATTAACAAGGGTTTCCTTGCTTGCCAGAACCAAGTCAAGTAGGTTATTTCCCTTGTAGGTTCTGTTACAAACTGCTTCAAAAGCAATCCTGAACTACTTCTAAAAAGTCGTTAGATTTAAATTCCCTGTCATGAAATTCCAATCAATCTGACTAAAGTTAAAGTCCCCTAGAATTACTACGTTATCGTGTCTTGTGGCCTTAACAATTTCCTCCCAAAGTAGTCTCCTTGTTCCCTATCTAAGTTTGGAGGACGGTAAATCACGCCTAAAATCAATTTTTCACACCCCTCTGAAAATTCTATCCAGACAGACTCTGTATGTGTTAATTCAGACTTTATACCCGTTTTTATGCAACAATTTAAATGATCACGGACATAGAGTGCCACCCCACCCCTTTCCCGATACTTCTGTCTACTTGGAACAATTTAAAACCCTGAATGTGACATTCGGCAGGCAAGTCCCGATTTTTCATATTAAACCATGTCTCAGTTATTGCAAAAACATCAATATTACCCGTACTTGCAACTAATCTCAACTCGTCCATCTTATTCCTAGCACTACGACTATTGGTGTAATATATATTTAGAGACCCTCCTTTCTCTTTACCCTTCCTGCTCATCTCTTTTTTTCCACTATACCTATTACTGTCCTTGTCATCTAGTGTCACTAGCTTTCCACTATCCACCTTATTCTGCCTATTACTAGTTCTCCTACAACTTATAATATTACTACACTGGGACTTCTCTGTTTTCCCCCCAAAACGCATACCACTAACTATTTCTAGTTTAAAGCCCTAACAGCTCCCTCCACTGCAGTTGCCAGTGCCCCCACCCCAGACCTGGATAAGTGAACCCCATCCCTGGCATACATGTCATTACTGCCATAGAAGAGGTCCCAGTTGTCAATGAATGTTACTGAATTTTCCTTACAGTATTTGTCCAGCCAGCAATTGACACCAATTGCCCTGGACAGCCATTCATTTCCAACTCCTCTCCTTGGCAAAATACCACATATGACAGGGTTCCCACCCTTCTTCCTAATTATGTCTATTGCTGACCTAAACCTGCTAGCCAGGCTTGATCTTATCTCTGGCCATTGATCTTATTTCTGGTCATTCTCACTGTGATTCCTCCCTGTTTTATATTTTAAACCCGGGATTCCTAGTCTTTTTGTTCCTATTAAACCACTTTTATGTTAGTGGCCATCTTCTTACCACGTTGCCGTACTCGGGAGACTGCGCTCTCCCGTCTCTGCATTGGCCATACTCGCTTTACCCATGGGTATCTCATGGAACGATACCCTATTCCTCTCTGTGAGGTTTGTCGGGTCCCTATTTCCGTATCTCTTGGGCATTCTGATAGGTTCCTATATACCCCTATCAAATTTTGGATCAAAATTAACAAAATTATATTGATTTTACATTATTTTATTGTGCAGAGATAAGGATTTTATAGTATCGATAACATCAATAACTTGAACTCTGTGAATTTATAAAATATATTGGTCAGTCACATACATATCTGTTATATGCAGTAATCATGACTAATGAATAAAAGTGCACAAAACTTGTCAAAATAATATACTAAAAGCTAGAAGCCAATTCGTGAAAGTTTCACGCAGATCTTTGCTCACAAAAGACACATCTCACGACTAATGTTTGCAGATAACTGAAGCAAAGAGCTGCTGGCTACCCTCTAGACTAGACTAGAACACGTTCAAAATGCGTTTGGTATGATTTTTACGAGTTTGTTAATTTTGAAGTGTTACATGTGTGTATGTAACTCTTATAAAATGAAAGAAAGAGGAAGAATAACTTGCATAGTTGACTGCTCTCTTTATCACCTGATTTGTAACCAGGGTGTTCAACATTACGCATAGTGTACACTGCTGCACAGTGTACACTGTACAGCAGTGTACACCATGGTTATACTCTCAGAACTTTATGTACCCCTTGAGAAGTGTATATGTACCCTGGGAGTACATGAATCACAAGAGTAGAACCCACTGCTTTATACTATGTTGCAGCCTCCTAGTGGTGGTGATGATGGCCGTGGCAGAGGTGGTGTGTGTTGTGGGTTGTAGGTTGGATGTGGGTAGTGTCACATCAGGTAACTACAGTGGGTGGTAGGTGGGATGTGGGTAGTGTCACATCAGGTAACTACAGTGGGTGGTAGGTGGGATGTGGGTAGTGTCACATCTGGTAACTACAGTGGGTGGTAGGTGGGATGTGGGTAGTGTCACATCTGGTAACATCTGGTCGCTGGATTATCTTGTTTCTCTTCACATCTCCTACATTTATGGGACAGAACAAACACCATGTCCAAGTCTATTAAAAATTATTTCTTTAATATAACTTGACAGAACCTCACATTAACTAATCATTTGTATTATTTTACTGATAACGCTATTTCTAGGGTTATTTAAACTCATCTGTTTGTTGAGTTTCCACTTATCTGCCGACATCTGTCAATAACTGGCTATTGATGTTCCACTCTATATTACACCCATACATTACACCAGCTACCATTCATTATGTACTGTGCATCGTTTGCAAGTTTGTTATACTTAAGAATTTTTGGTCAATATTGGAGATTCTCAATATATCAATACCTTTCTCACTCGCTATGTGACCATACGTCTATTAATTGTAGGCATCCCCATGTCTCTCTCGGAACATTTATTTTAATTTAGTTTTTAAGGTACTTTCAATATTTGGGTATCTCTGCAGACACAAAACAATTCACAGTCACACTTTCTCACTGTGTATAGGTAAACAACCGCTAACTATATAGTCACAATCTAAAATCACTGTGGGGAACTACTTAGGCCTAATTTCCAGTGTTTCCCCAAAGAGACTTATTAGTCCTAATTTTATTCTACTTTCCAGTATTATCCAACACGTGATTTGTTATTTTTATCAAGTTATTTCCCTTGTGTGCTGACCACTTATCTTTCTGACTCCCTGACTTCCTCTATCCGTTCTACAGGGTTATGGGGACACACCAGTTCACACATGGCATTCACTTCTCTACACTAAACACTATATTCTATTTTTCTCTTCAGTGCCCACTGATATTCTCTTATGTGTATTTTGAAACGACTATCTGCATTTTACGGGTTTCACATGCGTATTTTCCGCGCAATGTCGCCTGAGGGTCCGTCAGAAAAACGCAAATTTGTCCAGAGCTGATACACACGTGTGGGCTCCACACTCCCTTCACAACCTACCTTCGTTTTCCCTAGGCTGATTAGGCTGGGGGTTTATTAGAATTTATTTATTCAACTTTAAGGTGGTCAGGAAATGGAACAACCTGGAAAGTGGAATGGTAGAGGCATAATCTATACGTAATGTAAGTAAAGGGACTTACTTTACATATAGATTATGCCTCTACCACTCCACTTTGCAGGTCGTTCCATTTCTTGACCATCGCTAGGCAAGTTTCCTCTTTCCCACTGCCAGGTTGTGTAAATTCTTCATCTCGTTCTGTTGGAATGAATCTTGAGTGTCGTCAAGTGAGCTTTGTTTCTCTCTGTCTCTCTCTCCTGCACGCACACACACAACTGGAGAAGGAAGCAGCATCAACAGCACAATGTGTGAGTGTTCAAAGTACTTTGTACATGGAGCTTTGGTTGAAGGATTTGATTACGAGTTTTATGA
>WNWK01030436.1:0-23512 GCA_009830355.1 Cherax destructor
GCAGTGGTCGGAGAAGTGGCAGATGCAGTTTAATGTAGACAAATGCAAAGTTCTAAATGTTGGGCAGGACAATAACCATGCCACATATAAACTGAATAATGTAGATCTTAATACTTGTGATTGCGAGAAGGATTTAGGAGTTCTGGTTAGCAGTAATCTGAAACCAAGACAACAGTGCATAAGTGTTTGCAATAAAGCTAACAGAATCCTTGGCTTCATATTAAGAAGTATAAATAATAGAAGTCCTCAGGTTGTTCTTCAACTCTATATATCTTTGGTTATGCCTCATTTAGATTATGCTGCACAGTTCTGGTCACCGTATTACAGAATGGATATAAATGCACTGGAAAACGTACAGAGGAGGATGACAAAGTTGATCCCATGGCGTAGAATTAGGAAGGATATGATTGAGGTGTATAAATGGAAAACAGGAATAAATAAAGGGATGTTAATAGCGTGCTGAAAATATCCAGCCAAGACAGGACTCGCAGCAATGGTTTCAAGTTGGAAAAGTTCAGATTCGGGAAGGATATAGGAAAGCACTGGTTTGGTAATAGAGTTGTGAATGAGGAGAACAAACTCCCGAGTACCGTCATAGGGGCTGGGACGTTGTGTAGTTTTAAAAATAGGTTAGATAAATACATAAGTGGGTGTGGGTGGGTGTGAGTTGGACCTGACCAGCTTGTGCTACTAGGTCAGATGCCGTACCTGGAGTTTACCTGGAAACTCCAGGTGGTCGAGTCTAATCCGGGGAGTGATGGACCATCCTCGCATGGGTCAGTAGGCCTGCTGCAGTGTTCATTTTTTCTTATGTTCTTATGTAGCGGAAGGACTATGTGAACGATTGATGCTTGCAGAATGAAGCACGTGACAAGAGCATAATGTGAACGATGGTTGTGTGATTATGAATGAGTATAGATCATTCAGAACAACATATGTAAGAACCAACCACTACATGAACTTTTCATGTTTCCAAAGCATTATGTGAACTATATTGGAACTTTAAACCACTTATTTTTTCAAATTTAATTTTTCACTGGCTTATGGGGACAGACCTCTATAATGGTGTGTAGAATTATGTATAATCAGTGGGCATTTTCTAGAAAATGGATAAACAAAAATAGTCACATCTGTTGGTCAAGGTCATATTAACAGCACATTCAGAAGATAAATTTTCGTTATTTAAGAATGAAATTCAGTTGATCATTATAAATCACGAGAGGTCCTGGACCCACGCTGAAGTCTAGATTCCATTTCTAATTCATTGATTAACTCTGAACTGTTATAGACCACTATATTGTAAAGGAAGCATAGACAGTCTCGGTGTTCCCTATAATAGCGTTTACCACAATTTTCTATACATTAAAATGCAATGACATGTCTCTGAGGTAGACGGAATGACATGTCTCTGAGGTAGAGCACTTGGCTTTAAACTGACAGTACCCGGGGCTGATTTTCAGCTAAGATACATGCACGAGCAATTCTCTTAACACCTTCTCTTCATACTCACTAAATATAAAATTAGTAAAGATTGGCTTTTATACCTGGCATAATGCTTTAATTTGTAAAGTGAATATAAAAAAATAACAGCAACTGGAATATAAAATGAACCATATAAACTATGTACTACTTCAGAAGTGTTAATAAATATTTAATATAATTCTCACATTTTACCTCCTTTTCTACTGAATGCATTTTGCTCTTACATTGGCTGAGAAATAAATACACATTAATTCTGCATAATTGCACCTGTTATTCAACTTCTAGTGTAACTCCACGATCATTATTAATGAAGTAAACATATGATTTTTCATGTTGGCTACTGCTTATTAATATATAAGCTGAAAATAATGCTTCATCCAATTCATCGACGAAGAGCAAACAAAAGATCTTAAAAATTCTCGATATTCGACCCATCAGAACTGGTAAGACTCAAACATTAATATTTATCAACCTGTTCATGAAAGCTTTCATGCAAAATTAACCCACAAAAAAAAATCTTAACCCTCCCTTGTTCCTAATTTTTTTTATTCACACAAGGGTTTTTACTGAGTAAGGATGAGTTCCTACCATTGTTTACAGGCTAAGACTTGTTGACTATCTCTGCACATTTGAAAGCATTCTTATTGCTATCAACCATACAAATAAGGAACAGGATTAAGGTGTAGTCAGCTGTAGGCCAGCAATCTTACTTGTTGAACTGTCTTTATTTCATACATGTTATGTTGTACGAACGTATTCTAGAATCGAGTTATTCTAGGAACTAATGATATCAGACGAAGTGATATTCTTGTGAATGGAACAGCCAGTGAGTAGTTGTTGTTTGCTTCCCGTCTGGTTTTACCGAAGCTGTCTTCTCGCTGTCTGCGAAGAAGAGCCAGTTGTGGTACCTAGGCAATATTGACTGACCTCTTTCATAACAGTAAGACCACGCCATCTCTCCGATGCTGAAGAATCTGCTGGAATAACAAATTCATTCAGGCCACGTCCAGACGAGAGATAAATCGTCTTGCTCACTACTCTATTTTCTCCAGAAGTTGTAGATGAGAAGGCTGGAAGGGGATTCGTCAGGCAATCCAAGACAATTTAACATACTCAAGGTGTGAGCGCACTTGTGCTTCATATGAAGTTTTACAGCTTTTACTATGGAACAGGTACGAGATATGTCTTAATGCTGCTAGCTCCTTGGCTGATTTGCTTGCAAGCTCTCAATTTTGGTATTTTTTATTAGATGACATAGTGATCACTATTTCGTTGTATCTCTGCTACTTTGCAAAATTGATTATGGTCACATTTATGGCCAGAACGAGATCCAAAGGTGGCAGCTTCTAAGTTGTGGCAGTAAAGTCGCCAACTTTAATTATTCTTTGTCATTACATTTTGTTTGATTTTTTCTTACAAAAGGGTTATTGGCTTTGTTTAGGGAACCGAAATATTATTCCGTGTATATATATTTTTAATTATCTTTACATGCACTGCGAGATTTACTGAAAATATTGTATCCTGACAAAGCTATTTCTTCTTTCAAAGGGCTGTTTGAATTAACTCAATACTGGTAGGTAGGTATAAGGTTTGTCAGATAGCAGGACAAGTGTTTACTTACGCTGGCGCTTTTTGTCATCTGACCGAAGCCTTCAGCTGGCTTACTGGTCCACCCTAGATTCACTCAGAATAATATGTGAACGATCTGATGATGTATGCAGTTAAAATCGCCCTTGTGTTAAAACACTACGAACAATCGTATAAAATATTTGTTTCATCCTGCTGGACTCTCCTGCTAGCTGGGGTGAATAATTTAACTAGTTATCTGATTATATGTGATAGGATTTCTCCCCTGTCCCTGCACTCTCATTTTATCTACCTTATTTAGCCTTTCTTGCATGGCTCCTCCCATTGTTGCTTAATTTTGCTTCTATCACTACTGAAGTTGTCACAAAATTTAATATAATCTACTGCAGTGATTCTCAAACTGTCTAATGTGACGGACCGGCAAATGGTTTTCCGGTGTTCCAAGGAATGGTGTAGCTTTGCCAACTGGGCGATTATATATTTTCATTGAAAAAATAAAACGATATATTTCATTACATTAAATAAAGTGAAGAAAATACTTTACTTAGTTTGTTTTCAAAAAGCATTTTGAAACACCTAATCTTTACTAATGAGAAAGGTGAGCTTACTTTGCATTTAACATTTTTTCAGGTTGTGGCTAAACTGAGAGCCAGCGACTGTGGTTCGTGGAGAACTGATCCTGAGCATAATCCTTTTCATTCAAATCCTTGTCTCTGATTTAGTCCCACGGTGTTCTTATTGTGTAGGAGTCACGTCCTATTATGACAATAATTCTGTAATTACTAACCTCCTGTTGACTTTGAAGCTCATTATAAGGGCTTATTAAATATTAAGAATTTCCTGTCAACCACTTTACTTTAAATAATTAGTTCCAACACGAGTCATGAAAAATGTATTCTCTCGTAAATTCATGAGAATTATCACTTATATTTTGGACTCTCAATCGTGAGAGACATATTAATAATTGCTGCTTCTATGAAAAAAAGTATTTCGTCACCTTTCAGTGGAGTACCAAGCCAGCTCTACGTGAGGCCTTTCAGTAGAGTACCAAGCCAAGACTACCTGAGGCCTTTCAGTGGAGAACCAAGCCAGGACTACCTGAGGCCTTTCAGTGGAGAACCAAGCCAGGACTACCTGAGGCCTTTCAGTGGAGAACCAAGCCAGGACTACCTGAGGCCTTTCAGTGGAGAACCAAGCCAGGACCACCTGAGGCCTTTCAGTGGAGTACCAAACCAGGACTACCTGAGGCCTTTCAGTGGAGTACCAAGCCAGGACTACCTGAGGCCATTCAGTGGAGTACCAAGCCAGGACTACCTTAGACCTTTCAGTGGAGTACCAAGCCAAGACTACCTGAAGCCTTTCAGTGGAGTACCAAGCCAGGACTACCTGAGGCCTTTCAGTGGAGTACCAAGCCAGGGCTACCTGAGGCCTTTCAGTGGAGTACCAAGCCAGCTCTACATGAGGCCTTTAATCTGAGTTCAAACCCGCCCATAGTATGGTTTGTTTGCAATCGTGTCAATACGATTTCGTGAGTCATCTATTGATTAAATTCCACTCTTTTGGAAAGTTGACGTATTCATCTCGTTCGTGTCCTTCACAGAACAGAGAACCGTATTGAGTGACTTACTGTTAAGTTCAAAGCCAATGTTATTAAAGCATCCCTCTTGGCTCCACAAGACAACTTTTATTCCACAAAACAGGTAGCTAACAGCACCTACACGCTGGCTGTTCCCTTCACGAGAGCATCACATATGCAGTCATTCCTTCTAGAATGACTCGTGTTTGGAATGTCTGTGCAGCGTTCGAAAGTTAATTAAGAAAGTCAATTGGCCAAATGAAATCTAAATAATGTTTTTGTATATGCATGTTTTATAAATATATTGATTTTTTATTTTTATGCAGTCTATAGTTGAGCTAATAAATCACGTAGGGTTGAGAGGAAGATTGGCATTGTTTTATTTTGGAATATATTCATAACAACAAAATATGTGACTTTAAAGCTGACTTTTAGATTTAACATTTATTCTTCTTTTACTGTTACAATGTAAGGAATATATTCATAACTGGGAGAAAGTATATTATGTGTTTTTATTATATAAAATGAAAACTGTTTCAAAGATACATATATCTATTGGTATCACTGATCAACAACAACAAAAAATCGTTGTCGAAGATATTTGAAGGTATTTGGGGTATTTTCGGGTTCCTGAACACGAAAATGTCAGTAGGTTTTTCAGATTGACTCTAGTTTGTGAGATATTGCATACCCACCCTCAATTAACTTAGCCATAACGCGTCTATATGTATACGTAGTGACAATTTTGATATGCAGATACAGTGGACCCCCGAGTTTCAGTCATAATTCATTCCAGAAGGCTGCTCAAGTGCCATTACCGAACGAATTTACTCCCTTAAGAAATAATGTCAAGTAGGTTAGTCCATTTCAGACCCCCAAAATACACTTACAAAAGCACTTACAATATTATACTTACATAATTGTACGATTTCCGAGGTGACCGAAACTCGGGGGTCCACTGTAATTTTAATAAAGATTTGAATTATAGTTTTAAATGAGTTAATATTTACCGAAAGGATTTGTATAAACTATCATGTGACAATATTATAACTTTTATTTTGTTATTTTTTCAAGATAAACATGAGTTCTTCACGAACAGCCTGTTTAAACAATCCCAATGCATTTTGCTACATTTGTGGCGAACACTGCAAAAACATAGGAGAAAAACATCACAGATTTGGTAAAACAAGCTTTTCTTGCTTATTTTAAAGTGGCGCTTAGAGAACAAGACAAGTCTTGGGTTTCCCATATGGCTTGCAAAACTTATGTGGAATACTTACGACAGTGACAAAATAGACAAAGGAAAAGTCTAAACCTGGGTGTGTCTATGGTGTGTCTATGGTGTCCCTATGGTGTGCCTATGGTGTGTCTATGATGTGGAGAAACCCACCACCACGACGATTGTTTTCTGTAAGGTGAATGTGAAAGGTTTCAATTGATACAACAGTGAATTGTGAATATCTCGATTTAGAGTCAGCAAGGAGAGCTGTGTCACACAGCACAGACGCTCTCATACCAGTGTTTACAACACTGCCTGACCTTCTATTGCCAGATGTTAAAGAAACACAGGAAGTAATACAGGTGATAACAGTGGAAGTGAATATGAAGTAAGAATTTCAACACCCCATCAGTTCTCCCAAAGAACTCAATGATCTGATAAGTGACCTCAGTTGGTCAAAGCAAGCATCTGAATTTTTAGCATCCAGACTAAAAGAAAAGAACTGTATATAAAAAGAAGTTAAAATAACAGCTTATCAGACAAGAGAGGTTAAACTACTTTCTTACTTCAGGTAAGGTGAAGAACTTATATACTGCAATAACCTCCCTGGACTTCTTCGAATTGGACTAGAATATTGACCAGGAGATTGGAGACTGTTTATAGACAGCTCCATTAGAAGCTTGAAATGTGTCTTATTGCGCATCTCTTACGCATCTCTTCCAAGTGCTCACTCGACAAAACTGTACTGATAACCACTATAGAAGAAAATCACGAGCATCGTTTTCATATACAGTAATTATCCTACTATGTTAATTTATTATATAGAATGAATTGCAAATTATGTATTACATGATTTGACTTTTGTGTTGGGTGGGTACTTAGGAGATATTGGCGGTCGTAGTGAAACACACAAGATGGTTGATAACTGGTATATTGACAGAGTCTGCGAGGGGAAGTAACCCAGCCTACCTGTTCAGATCTAAGCCTCTCAACGAGTGAGAGAGATGCCTGAGGCTCAGTACTCACATGCGTGGGACTCGTGACGTCACAGGTAGCTAGGGGTCCTAACTATAATATAGCAGGTATTATGATATACTATGCAAGTATAATATATAGTGGTTCAGTACACTACTGACAGCTCGGTCATGTTGCATATGGAGTCTTGGCATACAATACAACTCTATAGGCTGAACAGGCAGGTGGTTCTGGGCTGATCCTATACAATAGAAAACACATACATAACTTAGAACTAATCATAGAATTGGTCATATAATGTAATCGACTGAATGGATCTTATTTAATGGATCTTAGTTAAATTCATTACAAATTATAGTACATTTACAAGAGATAGAACTGATCGATTGATCTGTATTCATGCACTCTAGGGATTCTGAGAAAGAATATATTTACAAAGAAGGAAGTGTTTAACAGAAAAGACACCTGACGCACACAAGTCATACTATTAAATCTCAGAATTCAGAGGGAACGTGAACACACACAAAAAAAATATCTGGATACTGATCAGCTGATAACAAAACACACAGGTGACAACTTCTTTTAACTTAATCATCAAATTATACAGACTATGTACATTTAACCTGAACTTTCTATCTGTAACTAAGGATTTAGGATCACTTTCCTACTGAAGGAATGAACAGGCTCGGTGGAGTGGATTGAACTCTCCCCGGTTGAAATAGTTAACGCTATGACACGAAATATGAGCAAGGGAGAAACGGCTCTTACTATCTCTTACTGCATGTAATAATTGTTCAACATACAACACTTTACTTTGCAAAGGTTTACTGTAAATTAGGATAACATCACTATCTGGAACATGAGGGACAACAACAGACACTCTAGTGGGTACACTAGCCACAGAAACATCTTTATGCAATGGCTTGTGCATCAGCAAGAGATGGCATAACTCATTGCAAGTAGTCTTTCATCAACAAGGCATCCCCTGGGAGGAACTACCACTTCAACAAGTAGCCATCGCAGGGATAGTTGTCTCAGTACTCAAGGTTGTCCAGGGTGTCTCCGACACCTGAGGTAACTGGACACTATCTTGCGTGCAAGATATTGTAGGGACTAAATTCCAGACAAGAGTGACAGTTTCACTAGTTCCTGACCGCTCGGCTACGTTAACAAATAATTCACAGATCTATAAGAACTTAATCTGAACTTTACATTCCGCAGCACCGTGACAAATCTCGGATACAAGCTGTGAGAAGAAACATATTGCTCAAGAGCAATATTGCTCAAGAGCAATATTGCTAAAGAGCAATATTGCTCAAGAGCAATATTGCTCAAGAGCTAGGTAAGGGACTATTAGGACTTTGTACTGACTCATTATTGCTTTGACTGGCAGAATACACTAAGTTATTGCCCAAATTTACTTGAGACATGATTGCAGAGAATTTAAACGAGAATTCATCAAGCAAGAAAAATAAGGGAAATATACAACACTATATAGCTTAAATGAGATTAACGATGCTTAACTAATCTGCAAAAGTAATGGGAATGTGCAAGACACACTGCAGAGCAAGGAAAACTCACTGAAATTTACTTGGCAAGATAAGGTAACACTTTGATTTACAAGACAAATCTTACTTTAATTTGAATTAATATGAAGGTGAGTTGTCTTTACTCTCAATTCAACAAAGAAATGTAATAGAAAAAAATAATAAATCAATGCATAAACAATAAAACAGAATCAATAATTATTATGCAAATAAAATACTGGTAAAACATTTTTCTAAAAATGATACACAATAATTAAAATATTATGCACTAAGAACACATTTGAAATGAATATTCTACTTGAATCATTGAGAATATTGCACTGAGTTATGATTTATCACTCTTGAAAAATTGAACAATTACTTAAACACAATAACAAGATAGAAATGTATGAAAACAATATGTAATCACTGCAAACTGGAATTGCACAAAGAGCCAGTTGCAGAAGCAATCAAGTAATCAATAAAATTGCACTGGGAAAATCTAGCTCAGAAGAAGAATAAAAATATAAAAAAATAACTAGTTTGAACACTCTTACACTTAATTACAATTAGGCAACAAGTACTCAAACAATTCAATAAGAACACTTACTTTTATTAGTCAAACTAAGAGTGAACTTGTTCAAACTGAAATCAACAATGTGGAACACTTACATTGATCTCAGCGTATTGCACACGTCAACACTTGTTGAGACCCCAGAGGCGACTGAGCTACCATTAGTTCCTGCACTTGAAAGGAGGCATCAGAGATATTGCTATGTAGTGTATTTTGAATGAAACAATCATAAAAATCGTAATTTTGGGAGGGAAAAAAATACCACTAATTGGCGACATGTATTTTTTTTCCATAATTTTTCAATCTTCTTTTCTTAATCACTCGAAAAAAGGCTAGCCCCTCCCTTAATAGAGGCCATAACATAAATTCTGTCTAGTCGGGCAACATAATCCTTCCTTGCAAACGTATGGGCCAGTACCATCTCTTCTTTGCAACAAACATCCCTCAATTGCAGATCATGTAACAATTCATTCAACATTGGCTAATAATGCCCCGCCCCACATGGGGTCACATCCTTTCTCCTAAGTACACAATTCCATTTCCCGCCCACAAAAAAAATGGTGGGCAGTGACTTAAGGGGAAAGAATTTTTAATCCTCACATCCCTATCAGCTGGCACATACACACATATGAAAGAGACAGGGAAGGTCTGCCAAGTACCGTCCACACAGAGAACACGACCATCTCCACCATTCTCATTTCGGTGATACACAAGCAGGCATAATGTACCCACTAAAAGGGCCACACCCCCTTTTAAACGAACAGTAGGCAATCCATGCACCACATAACCTGGAATATCCAGATCTCTTTTCCACTTCCCCATGGACAATAGAGAAAATAAAAAGAACAAGAGCTATTAAGAAAAAGAAGAAAAACCTAGATGTGTGTATGTATATATATGCATGTGTATGCCAGTGTAGTGTGACCTAAAGTGTAAGTAGAAGTAGCTAGATATACCTGTTATCCAGCGTGTTTATGAGACAGAAAAAAGACACCAGCAATCCTACCATCATGTAAAACAGTTTCAGGTTTCTGTTTCACAGTCACCTGGCAGGACGGTAGTACCTCCCTGGGTGGTTGCTGTCTACCAACCTGGTTGGTGCTATTATTTAATAAATGTATGGAAGAGGGTAAGGTACCTAGGGATTGGCAGAGAGCGTGTATTGTTCCTTTGTATAAAGGCAAAGGGGACAAAAGAGAGTGCAAAAATTATAGGGGAATAAGTCTTTGAGTGTACCTGGTAAAGTGTATGGTAGAGTTATTATTGAAAGAATTAAGAGTAAAAACAGAAAGCAGGATAGCAGATGAACAAGGGGGCTTTAGGAAAGGTAGGGGGTGTGTAGACCAAGTGTTTACAGTGAAACATATAGGTGAACAGTATTTGAATAAGGGTAAAGATGTTTTTGTGGCATTTATGGATTTGGAAAAGGCGTATGATAGGGTAGATAGGGAGGCAATGTGGCAGATGTTGCAGGTGTATGGAATAGGAGGAAGGTTACTGAAAGCAGTGAAGAGTTTTTATGAGGATAGTGAGGCTCAGGTTAGAGTGTGTAGGAGGGAAGGGACTATTTCCCAGTAAAAGTGGGCCTTAGACAAGGATGTGTGATGTCACCGTGGTTGTTCAATATATTTATAGATGGGGTTGTAAGAGAAGTGAATGCGAGGGTCTTGGCAAGAGGTGTTGGGCTAAAAGATAAAGAAGCAAATACAAAGGGGAGTTGTCACAGTTGCTTTTTGCTGATGACACTGTGCTTTGGGAGATTCTGAAGAGAAGCTGCAGAGGTTGGTGGATGAATTTGGTAGGGTGTGTAAAAGAAGAAAATTGAAAGTGAATATAGGAAAGAGTAAGGTGATGAGGATAACAAAAGAATAGGTGACGAAAGATTGGATATCAGATTGGAGGGAGAGAGTATGGAGGAGGTGAATGTATTCAGATATTTGGGAGTGGACATGTCGGCGGATGGGTCTATGAAGGATGAGGTGAATCATAGAATTGATGAGGGGAAAAGGGTGAGTGGAGCACTTCGGAGTCTGTGGAGACAAAGAACTTTGTCCATGGAAGTAAAGAGGGAATGTATGAGAGTATAGTTATACCAACGCTCTTATATGGGTGTGAAGCATGGGTGATGAATGTTGCAACGAGGAGAAGGCTGGAGGCAGTGGAGATGTCATGTCTGAGGTCAATGTGTGTGTGAATATAATGCAGAGAATTCGGAGTTTGGAAATTAGGAGGAGGTGCGGGATTACCAAAACGATTGTCCAGAGAGCTGAGGAGGGGTTATTGAGGTGGTTTGGACATGTAGAGAGAATGGAACGAGACAGAGTGACTTCGAGAGTGTATAAATCTGTAGTGGAGGGAAGGCGGGGTAGGGGTCGGCCTAGGAAAGGTTGGAGGGAGGGGTAAAGGAAGTTTTGTGTGCGAGGGGCTTGGACTTCCAGCAAGCATGTGTGAGCGTATTTGATAGGAGTGAATGGAGGCATATGGTTTTTAATACTTGACGTGCTGTTGGAGTGTGAGCAAAGTAACATTTATGAAGGGATTCAGGGAAACCGGCAGGCCGGACTTGAGTTCTGGAGATGGGAAGTACAGTGCCGGCACTCTGAAGGAGGGGTGTTAATGTTGCAGTTTTATAACTGTAGTGTAAAGCACCCTTCTGGCAAGACAGTGATGGAGTGAATGATGATGAAAGTTTTTCTTTTTCGGGCCACCCTGCCTTGGTGGGAATCGGCCGGTGTGTTAATAAAAAAAAAAAAAAATCCAGATCTCTAACATCTTTGAGGTTATGCTCTTGTAAAAAAAACTACATCCACTTTATACCTACTAATAAACCCCACAAACCATCGCCTCTTTGCTACCACACATAGTCCATTAACATTAATGGTCATATACCGGAGGCCTAGGTGAGAGGTGGTTTCTGGCATTGACTGATTAGACCTTTTGCACCTTCAGCCACACTGTTATTGCCACCTTTACAAGGTATCACAATCTCTGGTTTCCCGGTTCTTTTGGCAGTGTGCAATTTAGACCGTACAACTCCAGAACTATCTGCTATGTCTTTATACAACTTTTTACCAGGCGTCTGGGCTGGTGTTAACACATCATCGGAATCCGATGTTGTCACTGTGTGTTTCCTGAGCGCCCATGTCCTCAACCACACATTGTTCACTTGAATCCACCCGATGCACATCTACTTCCACCTCACTACACTGAGCCCTCCCTCTGGCTCAGCATCCATCACGAGATCAAGCGACGGTTCCACTGTCCTCACAGAAGCCTCCACACACACTGGAGCCTCATTCCCCTCCTCAGGTGTCACGACACCCCATCTGAAGGGGAAGGACATATTTCCCTTAACATATTTTCCAAAGCTTCCAGCTCTGCTTCCCCAGTCTCTGTCCATGCCTGAATCGTAGCCTTCGACACTGTAATGCATTCTTCTGTCGGTTCCTTCTCAAGGTCAGCTTCATGCGCCACACTATTACCCTCCTTCTCAGAGTCATTAGCCGCACTGCCTTCAGGACTGCGGGCCATGCCCCATTTTCGTGATGCTCCGGCTGTCTCCACAAGGTCCGTCCTGGTCACACTCTGGTGTTCCGTCCTACGAGGACATTCAATAGTCATGTGTCCCTACCCCTCGTAAATCCCACAGGTCCTTAGTTGTCCTGTATAGGATACCATTAGCTGTGTTGAGAGAGTACTTTCCCTCAGGGAAACCAGCATACACACCAGTCATCCACGCTCCCGGTTGCGCCACATGTATCTTACCAAAATGATTGAACTCTTGTCGTAAGTCTTCTTCAGTTGCCCCAAAGGGAACATTATGGAGTTTCATCCAAGGTATCGTTCGGACACATCCAACAGGTGCACTTTGACATCTTCATTTACCTCCGTCACGACGTCGTGAAATTTGTCAACCACCTCGTCGTACATTTGAGCAGATAGCAACTTGACAAACAGTCGTTTAGACCCATTCATCACTACACCATAGAGATCCTCATCTGCTATTCTGTATGTGTGTCTAATGATGGTGGGTAGTAGTACATTTGCCACAACTGAAGTTACAGCTCCCTTCAGTAGTTCAATTCTGACTGTGTTTACACATTTCTTCATTCCCGTGGCCATTATGCTCATGGCAAACCACTTGCAAATATTGGAAGAGCTCTGACAGCACGCCCACCCAAGCTGCTATCTAGGCGGCGAATAAACCCGGATCACACAGTTCTCAGCCACCTAATCGACCACATACTTCATAGCCGCACTGAGAACATTAGTCAGTCAGGCGTCATTACCACAGGCTTTAGTGATAATTTCATCATTTACTGCACCAGGAAAATCAATAGGGAACGGATAGACCTACCCAGGCAATAAAATGAAGTCAACTAGAAACTATTGTAAAGAAATACTGGTAAATAGGCTACACAGTTGTGATTGGACAGTGATATTAAGTTGCACGGACGTAAATGATACCTGGGAAAAATTCAAAACAATGTTCACTGCCATCTTTGATAATATTGCACCAGTTAAAGAGGTTAGGATTAATCGCAGAACCGAACCCTGGATGACTACTGTGAATTTAGATAATTAGAAATTCAGAGACCAGTTGCTAAAAAGCTTCAAGGCAGACAGGATACTGCAATGCTAAATGAATTCCAAAGGGTGATGAACAGAGTGCAGAGGCTTATAATTGGATAAAACGGTGCCCGTGGCCTGGTGGCTAAAGCTCTCGCTTCACACGTCGAGGGTCTGCGTTCAATTCCCAGTGCTGGTAGAAACATTGGGTGTTTCCTTACACCGGTTGTCTATGTTCACCCATCAGTAAAATGGGTACCTGGGTGTTAGTCGACCGGTATGGGTCGCATCCTGGGACAAGGACCTAATTTGCCCGAAATGCTCTGTATAACAAGAGGCTTTCTATATAGTAGTATGTTATTGATATCAACTAGGCCTGTATACCTTGTAATTGTATTAAATAAAGATATTATATTATATTAATATTATTATTATTGTAAAAGGCAAAAATCGAAGAGTGCAAGAATAACCCCAGAAAGCTCAGGCAACAGCTAAAACAGGCTTTAGGAGATCTTACTCAACCGACACATCCTTAATTAATCTGATGGATTACATGAGATCTGAAATGTCGATAGGTAACCTCATAGTAATAGTAACTTTAGACTTGCAAAAGGCCTTCAGTGTTGTCAACCATAATATATTATGTAAGAAACATCAAGCTATCGGCATAAGTTCCGAAGACTGATTTAAGTCCTTCCTTAGCAACAGGATACAAGTTGTCAAAATCAACAAAACAGAATGAGAACACCTGCCGATAGCATGTGGAGTTCCCCAAGGTAGTATTCTGGGTCCCTTATTATTCCTGTGTTATGTAAACGACATGCCCATCAGTGTCGAGTGCAATCTCTTACTGTACGCAGAGGACTGTGCTCTGTTAGCGTCAGGTAAACACCCACAAGATATAGCTAATGTAATAACACTGGAACTGGAGTCCTGCAACCAATGGTTAGTAGAAAACAAACTATCGTTACACCTCGGGGAAACAGAAGCTATACTAATCGGCACGAAATATAAGCTGAGAAGGGTAAACATTTGTAATGTCCGGTGTAATGGGGAATCCATCACATCAGTTTCCTCTGTAAAATATCTAGGAATTCCCTTTGATCCATGCATGTCAGGACAATTGATAGGGAACAGCTAAGTAATGAAAGCGAATGCCAGACTGAAGTCCCTCTACAGACAAGCACAGTGTCTACCTACTGAGGCCCTTATACAATGCCATATGGACTACACTTGCTCTTCATGGTACTCTGCCTTGACCAAAAAAAAAAAAAAAAACTGGAAGATAGACTCCAAATTACCCAGAATAAAATGGTAAGGGTCATCCTGGACCTGGGTCCAAGAGAACATGTATGTTAGGATGAATTACAACAATTGGATATACTGAATGTTGAAGACAGAGTAAAACAACTGAAGTTAAATCAAGTTTATACAATTGCTCACAACCAGTGTCCAGAATATCTTGCTGCCAGTTTTGTCAAGGCTGGGAACCAAAGCAGTCATAGTACTAGGGGGAGAGAGCACAACTTTGTAGTACCCACAGTGGAAAGGCTTCAAACACCTTTTATTGTACAGCAATAAAGAAATGGAACAGATTGTCTGAACATGTCAAAGATATGTATGATAATCTATGTAACTGTATTTGTGTATACGTAAATAAACTTATTTATGTCACCTATATCCTGCTCCTTCTGCATTATAGACGATATGCTCCAAGCTTTGGAACATCTCTCACTATCAGTCAACCAAGGGTCTTCTGTGCCACTTCATTTTTTTCAGTCAGTGTTTTTTGTCCAGGGGTTAAAAGGCCTTCACTAGAATAAAACTTACCAGGCTCCTGATAGGTATCTTATGCCAACATTTCTATTTCAAATGCATTTTTTCTTGTCCTTCTGTGAAAAAATTAACCTGCACGTTTTGACGATTATTAACATTATTATTTCCGACCATCGTATCTTCACACTCTAGTGACCAAAGCACAGGACCATTCTTTATACTCTGTAGATACATTTTCTGTTAAACTCTCCACCCAAACAAACAAACAAACTTTATTCTTTCTGCAACATTAAAAAATGTACTTTACATGTAATAAAATATTATGGAGCACAAAAGAAAACCATTAACATGCAGTGCATTCCAGGCAGCTGATCCGTCTGATCATCATTATTATTTTCCCGCCCATGTACTTGCACACACCTTGGATCACCTTTACCGGGGACACTAGTATTGTCTCGACTCTACGGATCACTCCGTGAACGATGTGCAAGTGTTGTTTGTATATTGCGTTTACGAAAGTAGTTGGGATCATTATCCGCACTAGCACATACACGATGAGTTTTCAGTTGGTCAGCATATGTTACTCATACGTGTGCACGAAACTCTGCCATATTAACGTAAGACGACATTGGATGTCTTAAAACCATTTCAAAGACACCTATCCCATCTAATAAACCTTTCCATGTGATACCGTATATCCCGAACGTATTATGTAAATCCACTACATCAACTTTAAACGATAATCGACGTATACGGATCCATGTGTGAGGTGTAGATATATTTTTTAACTTTACTTTCTGTATACCATTTATATTCTGGAGCTTTAATTAAAAAATAGATTAGTTTATCAATAAATCATAAACTGTTTTCATTTTCTATCTTATAGTATTTAGAGAAAATAACATCTTTTAGGGTAAACCTAGGTATTTCAATTTCAAGGACAAACAAACAAACAAACAAACAAACAAATTTTATTTCATTGCAATTTTACATAGATATATGTAGTTACAATCATAAACTGAAGTGCAAGGAGAGCGACTGACATGCCATGGCATTAGGGGCAGCTTAATCTAATGACTTATAGACTATGTACATAATATTAGAGAAATTGATTGAGTTTATTCTAGTTATATATTTGATTGTTCAAATTACAATATGATGATATTACACTGTTCAAATTATACATTTGATTGTTCAAATTACAATATGATGATATTACACTGTTCAAATTATATATTTGATTGTTTAAATTACAATATGATGATATTACACTGTTTAAATTACAATATGATGATATTACACTGTTTAAATTACAATATGATGATATTACATTGTAACAAGTGTTTAGGAGGATGGTAATATAATAGTAAAAATTGAGATTATCTTAAGGAAAATAACATTGAGCATTTTTCAAAGTATTTTATAGTATGAGTATTTAGTTTAGGTTGAGTAGGTGGTTTTTGAAAAGTCTTTAATTGATTTTCAGACAAGGTTATCTTAGTATTTACTGGTAATGAATTCCAGATTCTGGGGCCCTTTATGTGCATAGAATTTTTACATAGGTTGATATGGTCTCTGGGTATATCAAAAAGTGATCTGTGTCTTGTGTTGTGGTCATCGGTCCTATCAAAGTTGGTGAGGAGAGTTTTATGTATGTAGTAGGCACAGGAATAAGTGTGAATGTTCTTTACGGTGAGTAGTTTTAGGCTTTTGAATATTGGTGGAGTATGCTGTCTAGAGTGGGAATTTGTTATCATTCTGACTGCAGCCTTTTTCTGGGTTATGAGTGGGTTAATGTTGTTGATCCATATGCACAGATGCCATAAGTGAGATAAGTGAATGATATAGTGCAAGGGAGCTGATTGAGGCAAATAGTATCGTATCTTTGATAATATGCCTACTGTCTTTGAGATTTTCTTGGAAATTTGTTGTATGTGTATTTGGAATTTAAGGCTACTGTCAAGGTGGATTCCTAGGAATTTTCCCTCTGTGAGTCTTGTGACGGGTGAACCATTGAGCGTTATGTTAAGTGGAACATTTGTGGCTTTGTTTCCCAACTATGAAGTAGGTCTTGTCAGTATAATACATCAAATGAAATAAATGCTCAAATCTTTTTTTATTTAAAGTAAATATATATAGGTTAACATATTATTTTGCAATCGCAGTCACTTACATGAAAAAATCACGAGTTATGCAATACATTTCAAAACGGTAGGATAAGAAAGGAGTGGAAAAATTTCAATGTTTTCATAATTTATTTTACTGAAGGGTGAGAAAGATTATTCAGAAAGGAAATTATGTGGAAAATTTGTATTGCCTATCTTATACACCTGTATGAAATACTAACATGTCACATAAAGTGTAAGGGGTTGGGAGCAGTAGGAGGATTGAATACTATGTTTGTTTGGTTCAGTCATTTATAATTGGTTTGTTATTGTCGTTGTTGTTATGGAGCAGCCTTGGAGAGTACATGGTTATTGTTACTCAGTCTTTCAATAACCTACAACCACTACAGTGGCGACGACGATGGGATTATCAGAGCCAAGGATAGTGGGCCAATGTGGCCTGAAGTAGTAGGGATATTGCCAGCCGAGGACATTGCAGCAGAACGGTGATACAGCAGCAACAAGTGGCAGCATGGCAGCATCACAAGGAAGGTTGGAACCTTTCGACCCATGTAAGATTTCTTTGGAGCTCTAGCTAAGCTTGTTGGAAGCCAATTTCGCTCACTTAAGAATTAAAGAGCAAGATCACAAGAGGAATTTCTTGCTAGTGTCCCTGGGATCAGAAACTTACAGTGTTTTAGGTAATGTGTGTGCTCCAGAATTACCACACACGAAGAGTTACGACGACTTAGTCGTGGCATTGAAAAGTTATTTTGCAGTGAAACTAGCCTACCACCGCAGTTTGTTGGCTTATCAGCAGAGGAAGAAACGACAGGGTGAGTCCTTGCATGAATTATATACAGATTTAAAAGCGTTGGCTGTGAACTGTACCTTTGGGGGACAATTTGACCCCAGAGGGAGGGACCAATTGTTTATGGCGGTGGTGGATGAAGTATATTTTCCTCACCTAGTTGCAGAAAATTTGGATTTGCAAAGTGTGCAGTCTGCAAAACTATTTGACAAACTTTTAAACTTGGAACAGGCATTTGTTACAGATCAGAACTCTGCTCCTGCGGTACAAGTGATTAATGCTGTGAAATGTAAACATTGTATGTTCCAGCACAGTAGTAGTACTTGTAGGTTTAAAGACTTTTTCTGTAATAAGTGTCATAAGAAAGGGCTCTTGAGAAGAGTGTGTAGTGAGAAATCTTCAAAAGTGTCGCCTAAGGCTGTATCAAAATCGAGTATTGAAAAAAACAGGACAGCAAGGACACAGCAGTCACCGAGATATCCTAGAACAAAGTCAATTAAGGTGCTGGATGGCGGTGATAGTTTAGCAGATGAGGAAGTGATGAGCTTATATGCCTTAGAGGATAGAGTGTTTTCCATGAAGGCAGAGAAATATGGGTTTATCATTAACAATCACACAATACCTTTTGAGATTGACAGTGGGGCGTCCATCTCGACTTTATCCAAAGACTGGGTAGAGGCAGTAAAGGGGCACATTGAACCATGTTCTAGGAGGGTAACTGCATATGATAATTGGAAAATAAACCTTCTGGGACAGGTGGTTTTGCCGGTAAGATATAATAAATTAGAGGTGTCACAAGTGTTTTATGCAGTGAAATCCAATAATAGTAACTTGTGTGGGAAATAACTCATGAAAAAGGTAGGGATTTACCTTGCCGGATTGGATGAATCTACCAAAATTAACAAACTAGACAGTGCTGAAGAAATGTTAGATAATTTTAGGGTAGATTCTAGTAAACCTATCTCCAGCATCGTGGCACAAATTCATGTGAAAAGTGATGCTGTCCCTAAGTTTGTGAAAGCAAGGCCAGTACCATTTTTTCACAAAGAGATGATTGAGGAAGAATTAAAAAAACTAGTGCAGAAAGGCATTATTGAGCCTATATCACATAGTGAATGGTCTGTACCTATTGTGCCAGTACTGAAGGCTGACTCTAAGTCTATGAGAATTTTTGGGCATTTTAAATATGTAAACCAATAAATTAATTGTGAAAGATATCCTTTACAAAGGATTGAGGAATTATTGTCTGTAGTGGGTAAACGTAAAATATTTACAAAATTAGATTTAAAGGATGCTTATTTACAGATACCTGTAGATGAGAGGAGCCAACAACTTTTAGTAATTAATACCCACAGGGGACTTTTTAAATATATGAGATTACCATTTGGAATTTCCTCATCTCCTGGTATTTTCCAGAAATTTATTTCCCAATTGTTTGTTAAACTGGATGGGGTAGCATCCTATTTAGATGATATCATAATATGTGGTGCCACAGAAGCTGAGCATGATGTTAGACTCTGGCAGGTGTTGAGTATTTTACAGGAGCATAATGTAGTACTGAATAAGAATAAGTCAGTGTTGAAAACCAGATCTATTGAATATCTGGGGTATGAAATTTCAGGGGAAGGTATTAAACCTTCTTCTCGGAAGGTGGAGGCTCTTGTGAATTTACCTTCACCTACATCTGTAGGGAAAGTTCAGTCCTTTGTGGGGATGGTGACCTATTATTGTAAGTTTATTAAGAACTTTTCTTTAATTTTGGCACCA
This sequence comes from Cherax destructor, assembly GCA_009830355.1. Taxonomy (NCBI): domain Eukaryota; kingdom Metazoa; phylum Arthropoda; class Malacostraca; order Decapoda; family Parastacidae; genus Cherax; species Cherax destructor. The sequence continues at coordinate 19,968 of WNWK01030436.1, forward strand.
CTGTATGATTTGTTAAAAAAGGGGGCTACATTTGAGTGGTCTACAGTGGAAGAGGAAGCTGTTCAAAGGATTAAAAAACAATTAGTGTGTTCAGCTTTGTTGACTAATTTTACGGGAGAGCATCCATTTATAATTGAGGATGATGCTTCTTCTGTGGGTGTTGGATGTGTGTTAATCCAGGTAGTAAATGGCCAGGAAAAACCTGTGTATTTTGTTAGTAAGAAACTTTCTCCAGCAGAACAGAATTATTCTCAACTTGATAAAGAAAATCTAGCTTTGGTGTATGCTGTTAAGAAATTCAGATAATTTTTGCATGCACCGTTTCCTAGAGAGACACGTTGTCTTTGGTCAGGTCGTGTGGGGGTGTTTGGCGTGGTAGAGTCGCGAGGGTAGACCCAAATGGCGTGGGTGTCTGGCTAGAATGAGGTCTGGAATGTGGCGTTTACAAAGGCCGAAACGTGATTAATGGCCTCACTTCACAATAGGAAGTGTCGTAGGGTGGTGAAGTTGTTAAATGGGGGAATGACGTGCGACGCTGACATGACGAGGGTTTGGTAGGATACCCATCAATTCAATCACCATTCTTCGGCCTCTGATCTTAATGGATCAACTTCTAACGAGTGTAAATTAGTGGGACATTACGTCGCCTTGTGAACTGTTGAGAAATTAGTGATAATCACCTTAAATGGGGGAATGAGTGAAGTGAAATGAGTCGACATTCCCCACGTGAGTACATGTCAACATCATGGCCCAGTCCGAGGACCACGGTTTTACGGAGTCACGGCTCATAAATCGGGACAAACCAACTGATGCCATCGTCCTGCTGGAAGAATAACTATATCGGCTTAGGAGGACATCGAGATCAGAGGAGGAAATAAGGAAAGACAAGGAATGCTGCCTCCTCACCCACAGTTAAGTAACCATTCTTATTATATCAAACCCATAGCTGACCAGTTATGTGTTATAATAGGACAGGTATTGTGGGTGCTTCAATGATCTCCAGTGACCACCAATGAAATTGGGTAAGTTGTGGTCTTATTATGCTGACACATGTAACCCCTTTCCCTTTTTCCAATCAGTCCAATTTACATGTACAGACCACAACTAATCGTAACACCATAACTATTGGTGTTATCTAATTGTAATTTATAATACTGGTCTAGGATAGATGTGTTAGAATGCATATGTTATAGAGGGAGTCGCCTGCTGCGACCAGGAGCGACTTTAAGTTTTCTCACACACCTCCACGGGGGTAACTGCTGTAAATAATATATAGTTGTCACCTCCTGCTGAGATTATTTGTATGGCTGAGTTGATGAGGCTCATACAGGTAACTCATACAAATAATCTCAACAGGAGATGACAACTATATATTATTTACAGCAGTTACCCCCGTGGAGGCGTGTAGAAAACTTAGTCGCTCCTGGTCGCAGCAAGCGAGTCCCACACTACTTTCATTAGGTACTTTTTGGCTTTCTTCTTGAAATGGTTCATGCTATGACTGGCTTTGATATGTGCAGGTAGTCTGTTCCATTCCTTTATTGCTGTACAATAAAAGGTGTTTAAAGCCTGGTCCCTGACTGTGGGTACTACGAAGTTGTGTTCTCTCCCCTTAGTACTATGATTGCTTTCGTTCCTAACCTTAACAAAATTGGCAGCAATATATTCTGGACAGTGCATCATCGGGGACTGTTTGTCTTATTCCCATTAGAGTCCTTTAATCTTAACCCCCCAGGATGCGACCTACTTACTGCTAAGTGAACAGAGACAGCAGGAGTAAGGTGACTAACACCCAGGTACCTACTCACTCCTAGGTGAACAGGGACAGCAGGTGGAAGGAAACATGCTCAACGTTTCCACCTGTTTCGGGTAGTCTCACCCATTAAGTGTGCCTTCCACCATCGCCTAGCCTCGCCCGGCCCTTTGCCCAGTGCCACGTCCAGTACCTCACCCAGAATATCGACGAATGATTAGGTCGTGCAGTGGTGCGACACATCGCCCTGATTCCACAAGACCTCAATACCATCCGGATTCTTTAGAACATTCTCATCAACCTGATTCTCTGGAACCTCATCGATTTGATTCAAACTGATCTTCATATCCTGATTCTCTTTCACTCCATCGAGACTGACAGAGACATTCTCGTTATTATAATTCACCAGTCAATTACCTTTAGCATTGAATGGATGTATGATAGTAGGGATAATTCAGTAACAGTCCCAGACTTTCGCTTAGCAGATTATAATGGGCTTAGAGAACACTTATCAACTGTGGACTGGGGTAACGAAGAGAGGTATCAATATGACAGTTTTCTTAACACTATACAGGCTGCCCAAAGAACATTTATCCCGTATAAAGAAATTAGATCAAGTAGAAATGACCCATCTGTGGTCTTGTTTGCCCTTCCCCAATCTTCATGACTTTGCACTTGGTGGGGTTGAATTCCAAGAGCCAGTTGTTGGACCAGGCCTGCAACTTGTCCAGAGCCCTCTGTAACTACAGAGGGATCTGGACAGGCTACAGGCTGCATGGTCCTCGTCCAATTGAATTCTTCTTCACATCATCTGCAAACAGGGACACTTTGGAGTCTATTCATTCCATCATGTCGTTCACAAATACCAGAAACAGCACCGGTCTTAGGACTGATCCCTGTGGCACCCCGCTCGTTACAGGCACCCACTCTGACACTTTGCCACCTACCATGACTCGCTGTTGTCTTCCTGACAGGTATTCCCTGATCCATTTAGACTCTTCCCTATTATCCCTGCCTGGTCCTCGAGCTTTTGCACAAATCTCTTGTGTGGAACTGTGTCAAACGTCTTCTTACAGTCCAAAAATGCAATTTACCCATTCCTCTCTCTTTTGTCTTTCTGCCGTCACCCTGTCATAGAACTCCAGTAGGTTTGTGACGCAGGATTTCCCATCCCCGAAACCATGCTAGCTGTCGTTGATAAGCTCATTTTCCCTTTTTAGGTGCTCACCACTCTTCCCCTGATAATCTTCTACATGACCTTGCATACTATACATGTCAGTGACACTGGTCTGTAGTTTAGTGCTTCGTGTCTGTCTCCTTTTTTAAAAATTGGGACTACATTTGCTGTCTTCCATACCTCAGATAGTCGCCCTGTTTCGATAGGTGTGTTGAAGATTGTTGTTAGTGGTGCACATAGCGCCTCTGCTCCCTCTCTCAGGACCTCATGGAGAAATGTTATCAGGCCCCATCACCTTTGAGGTATCTACCTCGCTTAGCAGCCTCTTCACTTCCTCCTCAGTTGTATGTATTGTGTCCAACACCTGATGGTGTACCCCACCTCTCCGCCTTTCTGGAGTCTCTTTTATCTCCTCTGTGAACACTTTGAATCTCATGTTGAGCTCCTCACACACTTCACGGTCATTTCTTGTGAACTCCCCTCCTTCCTTCCTCAGCCTGATTACCTGGTCCTTGACTGTTGTTCTCCTACTGATGTGGCTGTTCAACAGTGTGTGTGTGTGTGTACTCACCTAATTGTACTCACCCAATTTGGTTGCAGGGGGCAGACTCCGCT
>WNWK01030437.1:0-23512 GCA_009830355.1 Cherax destructor
TTTGACTGTTAAAATAACTCAAAACATTCTTTGAGATGTACTGGTATGAGATAATGTTATGAGTCACATGTTTTGGTAGGATAAAATTTACCTTGTAAAATTACCTTGGTGGTGTCAGTGGAAGGTTCATGTATTAGTTTACAGGTTGTTTCTCAGAGTGGGATTAAAGTTGAGTAACACATTTTGTTTGTGGTTATGGTAGAGTGCCATGTGACGATTTTCCATAGAACTTGTGTTATTATTTTTAATGTACCTGTGTAAAGACCTTGTCCATTGATGCTGTGCAGGAATTTAAGGGTAAATATGTCAGAAGCTGAATCTTTAGAATTTTCTGGCTTCAGTGAGGAGGTAAATAATTCATCAGTAAACATGTCTGTTAACAGTGAACAGGAGAATCACCTCCTGAAGGTAATAAGGAAGCGATGATGAAACTTGAGATAGCTTTGATGGCAGCTAGGACAAAATTCTTAGAAACTCAGGAGAGAGTACGTAAAGGGTTAGGAGGTTCAGACCAAGAGCCTGAGCAGTACTTTAACCTAACTAAAGCTGCAAATTTTGTCCCTAAGTTTACAGAGAATGACCCAGACAGATATTTTTCCTTTTTTGAGAAGACTGCAAAGGAGCAAAGATGGCCCAAACAGAAATGGGCTACCCTAGTTCGCACACAGCTTGTAGGCAAAGGTTTTGAGAGAGTAGAGACTCTGGAAGAAGGAGAATTTTCTGATTATGAGAAAGTAAAAGAGGTAGTATTGCTTGCATACCAAATGATACCTGAGAAATATAGGCAAAGGTTCAGAAGCAAAAAATTTCAGGAGGGGCAGACCTTAACTGAGTTAGGGAATGAGAAACTGTTCCTGTTTAAGAAGTGGGCTTGTTCAAAAGGAGTGAACAAGGACTATGAGAAGTTAGTAGACCTAATTGTTCATGAGGAATTGTACAATGCAATCCCTGTTGACCTTAGAGAATATTTGGTGGACAGAAACCCAGATAATCTTTCAGCAGCAATGGATTTGGGTGACAGATTCTTAGCTCATAGGGAATTGGTAGGTAAAAACAGTCATGCTCATTCAAGAAATTTCCCTGTCTTTTCTAAACCTTATTCCAAATCCTACGGTAATAAAGGTAGGTGGGACAAGAATTTTCAGGGACAAATGAAGGCTGAGGCACCCTCTCAAACAGAAGGGAAAGGTAAGTCAGCTGGAGCTCAAAGTTTACCTAGACCATCAAAATATGTTTCAGTTCCTCGAGCACACAGTACTAGTCCTACACCAAACAGTAAAAATACCCTTAAGAATTATACCTGTTACTACTGTAACAAAACGGGACACAAGCAAAAGTATTGCTTTTCTAGACTGCGAGATCAGAAAAGGACACACCCGGTTGCCTGCATTCAGTCTTCAACCCAAAGTGTGGAGGAGTCTTTGGGGGGTCTAGACCCCAGGATGCAGGTTTTTGCTAGTACATGTAGAACCTTGATGATAATAAGGGAAAATAACATAACATGGGGGCCTGTTGTGCAAGAAATTGTGGAACTGGGCAAGTCCATGGGGTTGGATGTTTGTACCCAGGATGTGGAACAGTTGGTGGAGGAGCACAATGAAGAGTTAACCACTGAAGATCTGCAAGAGCTTCAACAGCAACAACAGACCCCGGTTCAGGAAAATGGTCCAGAGGAGGAGGAGGTGGAACCGAGATGGAAGGTGCCTTCTTCAAGGATTAGGGAGATCTGTGCCAAATGGGCTGATGTGCAAGGCTTTATGGATGATTATCACCCTAACCAAGATGTTGCATGCCGTGTATGCGACATGTTTAATGACAATGTCTTGTTACATTTTAGGGACATTTTAAAGAACCGCCAGACACAGAGCTCCCTGGACAAATTTTTTGTTAGAGAGGGGTCCAGTGACTCTCAACCTGGTAATAGTGGCATTAAAAGAAAAAGGGAAGTAACCCCAGAAAAGAACTTGCCACCTGCAGTGTTAATGGAAGGGGATTCCTCGTCCAAACACTAGCATACTACTCCACCTTCTCCCCTCCTCCCGTCCTCCACACATCAACAACTCTTCAATAAATGTAAGTGACATGCTATTGTACTATTTATTTCTTAATTTTTTATAAAATTGTGTTTAATTTCATGTCAAAACGTTCTAAAAAATATTTTATTTTAATACTTTTGGATGTCTGGAACGGATTAATTTTATTTCCATTATTTATTATGGGGAAAATAGAATCAGAGTTTGACCAAACAGGTCGTCGACGGGCTGTCTGGGACGGATTACCGACGAGAACCGGGGGCTCACTGTATAATATTGTAAGTGCTTGTGGAAGTGTATTTTTGGGGGTCTGAAATAGACTAAACTACGTGACATTTTTCTTTAAGGGAGTAAATTTGTTCGGTAATGGCGCTTGAGCAGGCTTCTGGAGTGAAGGTTTTACGAAACTCGGAGGACCACTGTATGTCGCACACTTTGATGCCACCTGCATACAAGTACAGTGGACCCTCAGTTTTCATTGAAAGTTCTTTCCAGAATGCTGTTTGAGTGCCGTTACCGAACGAATTTGTTCCCATAAGGACAAATGTAAATTAGATTAGTCATTTCAGACCCCCAAAAATACACTTATAAAAGCACTTACAAAAATACATTTACATAATTGTTCGAGTTTGGAAGTGAATGAAAACCGAGGGTCCACTGCACATTGGATACGTCAATGTCACCTGCATACTAGTACATTAGATACGTATATGTCACCTGCATACTAGTACGTTGGATACGTTGATGTCACCTGCATGCTAGTACGTATGTTGGATATAAGAACATAAGAAAGGAGGAACACTGCAGCAGGCCTGTTGGCCCATACTAGGCAGGTCCTTCACAATCCATCCCACTAACAGAAAATTTGCTCAACCCAATTTTCAATGCTACCCAAGAAATAAGCTTTGATAATTCTATTTACTCATGTGTGAGTCCCACTCAAATCCAACCCCTCTCACTCATGAATTTATCCAACCTAAATTTGAAACTACCCAAGGTCCTAGCTTCAATAACCCCACTAGGCAGACTGTTCCACTCATCAACTACCCTATTTCCAAACCAATACTTTCCTATATCCTTTCTAAATCTAAACTTATCTAACTTGAATCCATTATTGCGGGTTCTCTCTTGGAGAGATATCCTCGAGACCTTATTTATATCCCCTTTGTTAATACCCATTTTCCACTTGTATACCTCGATCATATCTCCCCTCATTCTACGTCTTACAAGTGAATGTAATTTTAGGGACTTCAATCTTTCTTCATACGGAAGATTTCTAATGCTATGTATTAATTTAGTCATTCTACGCTGAATGTTTTCTAAAGAATTAATGTCCATTCTGTAATATGGAGACCAGAACTGAGCTGCATAATCTAGGTGAGGCCTTACTAATGATGTATAAAGCTGTAATATAACCTCTGAACTTCTGTTGCTTACACTTCTTGATATAAATCCCAGTAATCTGTTAGCCTTATTACGTACACTTAGGCACTGCTGTCTTGGTTTAAGGTTGCTGCTTACCATAACCCCCAAGTCCTCGCAATCTGTATCGCTAAGTTCTACGCCATTCAACTTATAATTGCTTGGGTTATGGACACTCCCGAGCTTCAGAACCTTGCATTTATCTACATTGAACTGCATCTGCCACTTTTCTGACCACGAATTGAGTTTGTCTAAATCCTCCTGAAGTTCCCTGACATCTACGTTTGAATAAATTATCCTACCTATCTTCGTGTCGTCGGCGAATTTGCTCGTATCACTAGTAATTCCCTCATCAAGGTCATTGATATGTATTATAAACAACAACGGGCCCAAGACTGATCCCTGTGGAATGCCACTTGTTACAGATCCCCACTCGGATTTAACCCCATTTAAGCACACTCTCTGCTTCCTATTGGTGAGCCATGACTCGATCCATGACAGCACTTTTACCCCAATTCCATGAGCTGCCACTTTCCTTAACAGTCTCTGGTGTGGTACTCTATCAAAAGCCTTACTAAAGTCTAAATAAACAATATCGAATTCTTTATCGTGATCAACAGCCTCAAAAGCTTTACCGAAGTGAATATGTCGATGTCACCTGCATACTACGTTGGATACATCGCTGTCACTTTTATACTAATGCGTCGGACACATCGATGTCACCTTCATACTAGTATGTCAAACATATCGATGTCACCTACACACTAGTATGTCAGAAACATCGATGTCACCTTCATACTAGTAAGTCGGACACATTGATGTCACCTTCATACTAGTACATCGGACACATCAATGTCACCTTCATACTAGTATGTCACACATTGATGTCACCTGCACACTGGTACATCAGACACATCGATGTCACCTTCATAATAGTAAGTTGGACACATCAATGTCGCCTGCATACTAGTATGTCGGACACATCAATGTCACCTTCATACTAGTAAGTTGGACACATCGATGTCACCTTCACACTAGTATGTTGGACACATTGATGTCACCTTCACTAGTATGATGGACACATCGATGTCATCTTCATACTAGTACGTCGGACACATCGATGTCACCTATACTACACTAGTGCGTCGGACACATCGATGCCACCTGCATACTAGTACATCGGATACATCGATGTCACCTATACTACACTAGTACGTTGGACACATTGATGTCACTTGCATACTAGTACTTCAGACACAGTTAAAAGGTTAAAATAAAAAAGAAATTTAATTTGAATTTTGAGACGATGCCTCATTGTGAAAACAATGAAAACGTCCTTGCCTGCCACTGCCATCACTGTTCTTGGTGTCAGTGTACCTGAGAATACTCTTCATTGCACTCCATCAATACCTGCTTGTCAACAAGGCAGTTATGCATATTACTGGCATGCAACAACAGCATGTTGATGAATTAGATGTGTGCAACATTTGGGTATCTTTATTTTCTAACCAGTGCATTTCTTATTCACTAGAGAGACTATAAGCCAGAGACAGTAGACATTGCCTCAGTCTTGGTGGGTGTTCAGACTGGTGACAGTACCTCAGTCTTGGTGGGTGTTCAGACTGGTGACAGTACCTCAGTCTTGGTGGGTGTTCAGACTGGTGACAGTACCTCAGTCTTGGTGGGTGTTCAGACTGGTGACAGTACCTCAGTCTTGGTGGGTGATAAGATAAGATTTCTTCGGATTTTTAACCCCGGAGGGTTAGCCACCCAGGATAACCCAAGAAAGTCAGTGCGTCATCGAGGACTGTCTTATTTCCATTGGGGTCCTTAATCTTGTCCCCCAGGCTGCGACCCACACCAGTCGACTAACAACCCAGGTACCTATTTTGCTGCTAGGTGAACATGACAACAGGTGTAAGGAAACACGTCGAAATGTTTCCACCCGCCGGGAATCGAACCCGGGCCCTCCATGTGTGAAGTGAGAGCTCTAGCCACCAGACCACTGGTGACAGTACCTTTGTCTTCGTGGGTGTTCAGACTGGTGACAGTACTTCAGTCTTGGTGGGTGTTCAGACTGGTGACATTAGAAGAAGAGGTATTCAGTCTCCCAGCCTTGAACATGTTCACTGTCTTAGGTACTGAACACCTTGAAATTCAAAGCTGAGGGACTGATTACCTCATCTTCCACTGTCACCAGCTTGTAATCTCTACTGAATTAAAAAAAGCCACTAGTTGGGAAAAACACCTTTAAAAAAAAGATGTTGCACACATCTTAATTCATCAAGGAATAACGTTAAATAACAGTAAGAGCACAGTAATGACATTCTCTTACAAAACCACTCAGGTAATAATAACCTGCACTTGTTTGGTAGAGTGGTATAAGAAGCAACTCTCCTCACAACCACACACATAGTATCTGTCACCCCACATCGGCAGGATTCATAGTTCACAGAATTTGATTACCCAATATTGTTACTGACAGATGATCCACAAATAAATTAGAATTATTCAGGGAGGTACTACCCTCCTGTCACACGAGAGAATCTAGTGAGGTACTTCCCTCCTGTCACATGAGAGAGAAAATCTAATGAGGTACTACCCTCCTGTCACATGAGAGAGAGAGATAGAAAGAGAGAGAGACTCCTGTTAATTAAATACAGTGGAACCTCGGTTTTCATATGCCCTAGTTTGTATGTAAAACTATACTTATTCTCTATAAAATGTATTTTTTGTTAATATTTTTGGGTGTCTGGAATGGATTAATTGTATTTACATTATTTATGGGAAATATTAACAAAAAATACATTTTATAGATAATAACTATAGTTTTTCACACAAACTAGGGCATACGAAAACTGAGGTTCCACTGTATTCTCTATGAACATGCAAGGTCATAAATAAATCTTACAAACTTAAACTTTTCCTGTATATTTTTTAATAAACCTTATTTTTCCAATTTTTTATTTCTAATTTAGGAGGCCTAGTCTGAGACTAGGCCATAGAGCAATTATATCTAAAAACCAATAACAGATATAACACAGCTACATTATATAAGAGTCTATTGTATAAAAGGTATACTCTATAATAAATTATTTATATACACTGATTCTTTCTAACAGAAATTCCAATATGCATCATTAAATAATATTCATATAAGCAGCCTCAGACAGTCAAAACACTGGGTTTTTCTTCAGTATGGTCTCTCACATGTCTTAATAGTGCAGATTTCCTAGCAAATTCCTTAAAACAATCTGAACAGTGATACACTTTGCTCCCTGAGTGGGCCTTCATGTGATTGATTAGAACTGATTTTCGGGAGAAATCTTTGAGGCACTCCGGACAATGAAACGGTTTCTCTCCTCTGTGATAAACCCTCATGTGTCTCATCAGACTCGATTTATGGGAAAAGACCTTCAGACATTCCGAACACTGGTATGGTATCTCTCCTAAATGGAATTTCATATGGCTTACAAGAGTTAATTTTAGCGAGAATTCTTTCAGACATATTGTGCACCGATATGGCTTTACTCCTGTGTGAACCTTCATGTGCTGTACGAGAATCGACTTTTGTGAAAAGGCTTTCAAACACACCGTACAGGGGTATGGTCTCTCTCCGGTATGAATCCTCATGTGTGAAACCAAAACAGATTTTTTTGAGAAAGCTCTCTGGCACTCTGAACATTGATATGGCTTTTCTCCCGTGTGAACTCTCATGTGTATGACCAAAACGGATTTCTTGGAGAAAGCTCTCTGGCACTCTGAACACTGGTATGGTTTCTCTCCCGTGTGAACTCTCATGTGTTCAACTAATGGCGACTTTTCTGGGAATTCTTTCAGACATACCGAACACTGGTAAGGCTTCTCGCCTGAATGTAGTTTCATATGGCTTATCAACACTGCCTTTTTGGAAAAATATTTGAGACAAATCGAACACGGAAATGGCTTCTCCCCTCTGTGAGCTCTCATGTGTTGCACTAGAGTCGACTTGTGGGAAAAGGCTTTCAGACACTCGGAACATGCGTATGGCTTCTCTCCAGTGTGAACTCTCATGTGTTCAACCAGATGTGCTTTATCTTGAAAGTCTTTCAAGCACACTGAACACTGATATGGAGTGTCCCCTGCATGAGCTTTCACGTGTCCAACCAGAGCCGATTTCTTGGAAAAGTCTTTCGGACACAGGGAACACTGGAAACGCTTCTCCTCAGAGTGGAGATCCATGGTGTGATGGAGTTGACCTGAGAAGTGTGTAAAATTAGTGAACACTGATATAACTCACAGTGAACGCTGATATAACTCACAGTGAACACTGATATAACTCACAGTGAACACTGATATAACTCACAGTGAACACTGATATAACTCACAGTGAACACTGATATAACTCACAGTGAACACTGATATAACTCACAGTGAACACTGATATAACTCGCAGTGAACACTGATATAACTCGCAGTGAACACTGATATAACTCACAGTGAACGCTGATTTAATCTAAGTAGGTTTATTGAAAATTATTTACAAATTATTTTCAGGCATAATTAATCAACACAATGAAATTAATCAATATATTATCAAAATTATAGAGCTTTTACAAAGTGGCAGATGCAAATTATATGATAACGATGGGGATAATTAGGAACTATAAATGATCTTATTCTAAAATGGAAGTGTGTTAGAATCCTTCCTCCATAAGCCATGTGCATCAAAGGAGGTGACTAAAATGCTGGCGCAAGGGGATAGTAATCCTCCTGTATAAATTACAGTGGACCCTCGACTTTCGGTCATAATCCATTCCAGGAGCTAGACCTTAACTCGAATTGTTCGAAAGTCGAACCCTTATTTCCCATAAGAAATAATGTAAATACAATTAATCCGTTTCCACCCAAAAATATTCACCAAAAATTCATTTTTTTAAAGAATAAATACTTTAGTTTTACATACAGAAAACAATGAGAAATAAATATAAAGCACTAATTATAATGGCCAAATGAACAGTTAAATAAGTTTTACCTTTACTGAAGACTTGTTGGCGTATGAGAGAGTCGGGAGAGTTTGTTTGACAATAATATCAACTCTACAGCTTATTTATCTAGCACAATTCATCTAATATGACATAATAAACAATATTAATAACATAGAAACATGATATAAACTCTAGAATGAATAAAACATGTCATTATGAATGTAAGTACTGGTGATAGTGTGTTGTTGTTGTTGGGTATAAGGGCCACTGACCATAAGCCGTGGTGGTCGACGGCCACCACTACTATTCACATAAACAATGTACAGTGGACCCCCGAGTTTTGTAAACCTCGGAAATCGTACAATTATGTAAGTATAATATTGTAAGTGCTTGTGGAAGTGTATTTTTGGGGGTCTGAAATAGACTAACCTACGTGACATTTTTCCTTAAGGGAGTAAATTCGTTCGGTAATGGCACTTGAGCAGACTTCAGGAGTGAAGTTTTTACGAAACTCGGGGGTCCACTGTACATAATTTATAAATAAGAAATATTTACACTTCAATTTATAAATAAGAAATATTTACACTTTAATTTATAAATAAGAAATATTCACACTTATACAGTGGACCCCCGAGTAACGTAAAATCTTCATTCCAGAAGCCTGCTCAAGTGCCATTTACTCCCTTAAGAAATAATGTCAAGTAGGTTAGTCCATTTCAGACCCCCAAAAATACACTTACAAAAGCACTTACAATATCATACTTACATAATTGTGCGATTTCCGGAGTGTTCGTAACTCGGGGGTCCACTGTATAAATAAGAAATATTTACACTTACAGTTGTCCCTCGACTAACGAACTTAATCCGTTCCAGGAGCTAGTTCTTAAAATGAAAAATTCGTAATTCGAAACCTTATTTCCCATAAGAAATAATATAAATACAATTAATCCGTTTCCACCCAAAAATTTTCACCAAAAATTCATTTTTTAAAGAATAAATACTATAGTTTTACATACAGAAAACAATGAGAAATAAATATGAAGCACTAATTATAATGGACAAATGAACAGTTAAATAAGTTTTACCTTTATTGAAGACTCTTGTTGGCATATGAGAGAATTTGTTTGGAGAGAGGACAAAATAGTCTGTCAATATGACACTAATATCAACTCTACAGCTTATCTAGCACAATTCATCTAATATGACATAATAAACAATATTAATAACATAGAAACATGATATAAACTCTAGAATGAATAAAACATGTCATTATGATGTAAGACTGGTGGTAGTGTGTTTGTTGTTGTTGGGTATAAGGGCCACTGACCATAAGCCGTGGTGGTAGTCGGTTTCAGCAGAAAACAACCAACACTATCACACAAACAATGTGCATAATTTACACTTTATTTACACTTTAATTTATAAATAAGAAATATTCACACTTATATACAGTGGACCCTCACTATTCGAACACTCCAAAACTCACCCTCATTCCAGAATGCTGTTCAAGTGCTGTTACCAAACAAATTTATTCCCATAAGGAATGATGTAAATTAGATGAGTCCATTTCAGACTCCCAAAAATACACTTATAAAAGCACGTAAAAAAATAAACTTACATAAAAGGGTGAGTTTTGGAGTGTTTGAATAAATAAGAAATACTTACACTTACATACCTTGGAGGAGATGGTGGCAGAGGACGGCGCTCATGTCAGTGTCCCTATAATCTCAAACAACATTGTAGAAGTTAAGTTTTGTGTCATCATTTTCTATCGATTAATCGCTTAACTTAAGTAAGTTTATTCAGGTATAAACAAATCCAGTTAAACATAGATTATCATACATAGCAGCATATGTGTATAAAACCTAGGATAACCGAAAAAAGTCAAGACAAAGTGACTTATTTCCATTGCTACACTTTATCACTGGCTGGTGCTATAGCCTTTATCGACTTGTGAAGCTTCTTTGGACCCATGGTGACTTATTTCACAGTGACAATCACTGAACCAGCAATAAACACAATAAAAGTATTGTGAATGTTTGAAAGAGCGCGCTGGGTAATGTTCTCTCAAGTGTAAACAACGCTTGACTGGTGTCCTGTCCGCCTCACCCAGCTTGCGCGGGGCAGGCGAACAGGTCTGGTACAGTTTGCTACACTAGTAAATGTTTGCTACACGAGAAAAATATTTTGCGAAAAAAGCATTCGTTACATGATTTGTTCGGTACAGTGGACCCCTGGCTAATGATCAAAATTCGTTAGTCGGGGTTCCACTGTACCTTGGAGGAGATGGTGGCAGAGGGCGACGCTCTTGTCAGTGCCCCTATATTCCTCAAACAACAATGTAGGAGTTAAGTTTCGTGTCGTCATTTTCTATCGCTTAATCGCTGAACTTACTTAACCCTTTGAGAGTCGAGAGGCCCTTTCCCAAATTCGTTCCCAGGGTCAAAAAATATTCGAAAAAAAAAAAAAAAAAAATTCTTATGAAATAATAAAGTTTGTTTTTGTGAGTTTTATCCTCCAAAAAATTTTTTTTTTTGCGATCAATACTTAGTGAGATATGGAGGCGTGAAGTTGACAGAAATTTAACCGCTTACGGCAACATCGCAGACTGCCGGTCACCTGGTAATAGTTTATTTTGTTTTTTCCTACTTTTTTCTTTTATTTTTTAATATTTTATTTTTTTCAAGTAACTTTTATGGCCTGTGAGACCAATATAAAGACTATTTGGTATATATTCACTCATTGTATACTACACAATAACCACACAAACTTTGCTGTCATTATATTGTTTACTAAACATGTTTACACAAACCAACAATAAAAAATGTTGTTTATTACTATTTTTCTATCATATATATAAACATATAGAGTCACTGGACAAGTTCCTAGAACTGCAAGAGGTTCTGAAGCTTGTAGTTGTGTGGGGGTGGACTTGTAAATATGCCTAGTCACCATCGTAATTAGTGTCACAATAACAAATTACACCATCACTCACCACCCTCACTGCCTGTCAACACACATCCCTTCCTCATTACCCCACCAACCACATGGAAATAAATCACTGTCTGAATTCTGGGTTATCCTAGGTTGACCGTTGTCCTTCCTTCCTTCTTACCTTTCTTCCTTCCTTCATTTCTACCTTCCTTCCTTCCCTCCATCCTACCTACCTTCCATCCTTCCTACCTACCTTCCCTCCTTCCTTCCTCTCATCTCTTCCTTTCTCTCATCTCTTCCTTTCTCTAATCTCTTCCTTTCTCTAATCTCTTCCTTTCTCTAATCTCTTCCTTCCTCTCATATCTTCCTTTCTTCTTTCCTACCTACCTTCCCTCCTTCCTTCTTTACTTCTTCCTTCCTTTCATCTCTTCCTTTCTTCCTTCCTCTCATCTCTTCCTTTCTTCCTTCCTCTCATTTCTTCCTTTCTTCCTTCCTTTCATCTCTTCCTTTCTTCCTTCCTCTCATTTCTTCCTTTGTTCCTTCCTACCTTCCTTTCTTCCTTCCCTCTGGTATCCTGGGCATTGCTTTCGGTCACAAACTCCTCAAAACCATGAAATTCATCTTCACTGACACTTCCATCTGTGTGGGGGTGGACTTATAAATATGCCTAGTCACCATCGTAATTAGTGTCACAATGACAAATTACACCATCACTCACCACCCTCACTGCCTGTCAACACATCCCTTCCTCATTACCCCACCAACCACATGGAAATAAATCACTGTCTGAATTTTGGGTTATCCTAGGTTGATGGTTGTCCTTCCTTCCTTACTTCTTACCTTCCTTCATTTCTACCTTCCTTCCTACCTACCTAACTTCCCTCCATCCTACCTACCTTCCCTCCTTCCTACCTACCTTCCCTATTCCTACCTACTTCCCTCCTTCCTACCTACCTTCCCTCCTTCCTTCCTTCCTCTCATCTCTTCCTTCCTACCTTTCTTCCTCTCATCTCTTCCTTTCTTCCTTCCTTCCTCTCATCTCTTCCTTTCTTCCTTCCTCTCATCTCTTCCTTCCCTCTGGTTTCCTGGGCATTGTTTTCGGTCACAAACAACTCAAAACCATGAAATTCATCTTCACTGACACTTCCATCTGTTTGAACTGTAGCTTGGGAACAAAAGAGTCCTAAATCGCAGAGGAGTGAGGAGTTTCTTACCGCTAGACATGTTGAACAAGGGTATTGAAATGGGGTTCCCACAATGCACCACTGGCTCCACGATTTTTTTTATACTGTGCACACTGACCGTGCAGACCCATTCTCCCTCTTGATTTGAAGGCGCTAGAATTTATGCGCTCAAGTACGTGACCGACCCTGGCTGAAATGACGTACAAGTACGTGACTGATCCTCAAAGGGTTAAATAAGTAAGTTTATTCAGGTATACACAAATCCAGTTACATAGATTATCATACATAGCAGCATATGTGTAGAAAACCTAGGATAACCCAAGAAAGTCAGACAGAGTGACTTATTTCCATTGCTACACTGTTAATGCTATAATTTATCGCTGGCTGGTGCTATAGCCTTTATCGACTTGTGAAGCTTCTTTGGACCCATGGTGACTTATTTCAGTGACAATCACTAAACCAGCAATAAACACAATAAATTTATTGTAAAATGTTTGAATGAGCACGCTGGGTAATGTTTTCTCAATGGTAAACAACACTAGACTGGCTCACAACGCCTACACGGCGAGGCACGCAAGCTCGGGCAGGCGGACAGGTCTGGTACCAGGACCAATAGTCGAGGGAAAATTTGACCGAAAAAAGCCATCGAAACTCGAATTCACCGATACGCGGACCGACCGAAAGTCGAGGGTCCACTGTTCTAAGCAAAATAGTCACAGTAAAAAAATAATGAAATTCCAACTGCTTTTTGTGATCTCTCATATTATCAAGGAAGAGTGAGAGAAATCACAAAAGCATTTGGTATTTCATTATTTTTTTCACTGGCTATTTTGCATATTGTGATGTCACCTACTAGCTGTGATCTTATTGCATAAATTACTAAATGTAAAAATTACTAAATGTAAATTTTTTGTTTATCTGAATGTGATTATTCGACTAATGAATATTATTAGAAATATTCTTCTTGCCCTCTTCCTTACTATACCCTAACTTCTTTAACCCTTTGAGGGTCGAGAGGCCCTCTCCCAAACTCGTTCTCAGGGTCGAAAATTTTTCGAAAAAAAAAAAAAAAATTCTCATGAAATGATAAAATCTTTTTCCGATCATAATGACACCAAAAGTATAAAATTTGATGGAAAACCTACGGAATTATGGTCTTGCGAAGTTAACGGACTCGACAATATTTGCGCATCGGCGATTTCGCCCACTTTGAGCCCAATTTTCAGCCAATTACAATGTTCCAGTCGACTAAAATCATAGCTATTTCACTAGAACTCCATTTGTTCTATCGACTGAGTACCAGAAACTGCCCATTTACTAATTTCAACTACCCAGTAAAGTGGTCAGAAATTGGCAATTTGGCCAATTTCACACAAATTTCAAAAGATGCCAATTTCAAAATTGGGTCCAGAATTAACAAGACAGACATTCCTGGCACTAAAAGATCATTTTATCTGTTCATTAGTCACATCTCCAGGCCCCTCTTACATTACTTTTGCTTTCCATTTTGAATTTTTATTCTCACAAAAAATAGAAGATTTATTGTTATGTATACTACTGCATCATTGTAAAACTGTATAAATAATATCAGCGCACTTGTGAAAGAATATTAGACTCACCAGTTGACGTGTATTGAACGCATGGCATGATTTGTTTACTCTTGAACATCGACAAAAATCGAACATTTTTGCTACTTTGAGCTCAATTTCAAGGTATTTGTCATCGTGAAACCAATTAAAATCATCACTATTTCTTTAATATATCTTCCATACTGTCAAATGAGACCAAGAAAACGAGAATACAACCATAAATGTCATACGAAAATACAGTGGTCCCCCGAGTAACGAACACCCCGGAAATCGTACAATTATGTAAGTATAATATTGTAAGTGCTTGTGGAAGTGTATTTTTGGGGGCCTGAAATAGACTAACCTACATGACATTATTCCTTAAGGGAGTAAATTCGTTCGGTAATGGCACTTGAGCAGGCTTCTGGGATGAAGTTTTTTCGTTACTCGGGAGACCACTCATTATGCACTGCGTGCTTCAGGATTTTTTTTATACTGTGCACACAGACCACGCAGACCCATTCTTTCATATGTAGGCCTGCCAGCTTTCTTCCACCAGATTTGAAGGCGCTAGAATTTATGTGTACAAGTATGTGACCAACCCTAGCTGCAATGACGAACAAGTACGTGACCGACCCTCAAAGTGTTAATCCTTGTATCCTGCAAGAAATAACTCATTAACCCTTTCAGGGTCCAGAGGCCAAATTTCAAAGTGTGCACCAGGGTCCAAGAATTTTCAAAAAAATTTTTTATTTTTTTCTTATGAAATGGTAGAGAATCTTTTTCTGAAGGTAATAAAACAAAAAGTATGAAATTTGATGGAAAATTGGCGAAATAATGCTCTTGCGAATTTTGATGAGTCAGCGATATTTACACATCGGCGATTTTGCCGACTTTGACTCCCGTTTTAGGCCAATTACATTACTCCAGTCGACCAAATTCTTAGCTATCACTAGTACTACTTCTATTCTATCGATTGAGCACAAGAAATCGCCCAGTCAACTGTTTCAACTACAAAATAAAGTGATCGGAAATTGGTAATTTAGCCAATTTAACACAAAGTTCAAAATATCCCGATTTCAAAATAGGGTCCAGAATAAACAATGCAGGCATTCCTGGTACTAAACTAACATTTTCTCTATTCATTGGTTATGTTTTCAGTCTTTACAAATGAATTCCATTTTGATTTTTTACTCACATAATGAATTTTTATTCAAACCAAAAATGGAAGATTTACTGTTATGTAATATTGTAATAATTGTATAAATAATATCACCACATTTGTGAACGTATATTAGATCCACCAGCTGGTGCGCATTAGACATGTGAGGTCATTTGTTTACTCTTGAACATCAGCAAAAATTTAACATTTCCACTACTTTGAGCTAAGTTTCAAATCATTTCCAGTACTAAAACCAATCAAAATCATCTCTATTTCTGTAATATATCTTCCATTCTATCAAATGATACCAAGAAATCGCAAATACAACTATAAAAAGCATACGAAAAAACACTACAAAGTCGCTGTTTTAATAAAAAATTACAGTCTTTTTTTCTCATTATGCACTGTGTGCTGCAGGATTTGTTTTATGTGGTGCACACTTACCACATAGATGTATTCTCTCATATCTATGCCCAAATTTACCGCTCACAGCTTATCTGAGTGAGCTGAGCTCGTGTCATTGAACTACGGTTTGGACCCTAAACTCAAAGCCGTAGAACTACGGTTTGGACCCTCAACTCAAAACCGTAGAACTACAGCACGGACCTTGAAAGGGTTAAAGCCATTATTCAACAATGATGTAAAACATACAATGAACACAAGCATAAAATAAAACTACACTGACACGCTGTTTACTGTATTTAATTTTGGGAAACTGAATGATACAGCATGCATTCAAATGTATTTTATATTGGGGCTAATGGATGAAACAACGGACTGCCTCAATTTTTTTTTTTTTACTTTTTATTAACACACCGGGCATTGCCCACCAAATCAGTGTGACCTGAAAAAGAAGAAACACTTTCATCATCATTCACTCCATCACTGTCTTGCCAGAGGCATGCCGATATTACAGTTCAAAAGCTGAACCATATTGCCACCTCTCCTTCAGAGTGCAGGCGCTGTACTTCCCACCTCCAGGATATAAGTCTGGCTAACTGGTTTCCCCTGAATCCCTTCACAAGCATTACTCTGCTCAAACTCCAACAGCACAACAAGTCATAAAAACCATTTGCCTCCACTCGCTCCTATCTAACATGCTCATGCACGCTAGCTGGAAGTCCAAGCCCCTCGTACATGAAACTTCCTTTACCCCCTACCTCCAACCTTTCCTAGGCAGACCCTTACCTCGCCTTCCTTCCACTACAGAGTTATACGCCCTCCAAGTCACTATTTCATTCCATCCTTTCTAAATGTCCGAATCACCTCAACAACCCCTCTTAAGCCCTCTGGATAATACTTTTAGAAATCCCTCACCTCCTTCTAATCTCCAAACTATGGATTCTTTGCATAATACACCTACCATCCTACTTACGACCTGCGCGATATACGACCACTCAACTTACAACCGTGCGTCAGACGCAGCAATATAATGTGATCCTTTATTGACAACGTTTCGCCCACACAAGTAGAGGTAGTAGTAGTAGTTACACAATTGGTGTAAAAGTCAGCTGGTACATGAGAAAGAAAGGTTACAAAAGTTATGGCTTGGGTAGCATCAAAAATAGGTTGGGCAAATGTAGAAAGGAGGAATACTGCAGCAGGCCTGTTGGCCCAAATTGGGCATGTCCTTTATGTAGTAGCAATTATGTGATGGCAGGGTTTACTGTTTTCAGGAGGATTCTCGCTAAGGCTTCAGAGATGATGAAGCTGCCCTTGTTTTGTTTAATTGTGTTAGAAAGAGCAATTAATGCTGAAGAAGTGTGTGAGATCATTTTTATTTGTAGGTTTCTGGTAAACTTGAAATCTTAGGTTGTTATCTACTTTGTGAATGAGGACATCTAGAAAAGGTAGCTTGTCATTGGACTCTTCTTCAGCATTAATTGCTGTTTCTAACACAAAGAAAACAAAGGCATCTTCATCATCTCTGAAGTCTTAGCGAGAATCCTCCTGAAAACAGTAAACTCTGCCATCACATAATTGCTACTACATAAAGGACATGCCCAGTTTGGGCCAACAGGCCTGCTGCAGTGTTCCTCCTTTCTACATTTGCTCAACCTATTTTTATGCTACCCAAGCCATAGCTTTTGTAACCTTGTACCAGCTGACTTTTCCACCACATGAATAACTACTACTACTACCTCTACTTGTGTGGGCGAACAGGCCTGCTGCAGTGTTCCTCCTTTCTTATGTTCTTAAGTAATAGAGAAGGGACACTGAAACAGGCCTTCTCAAATCCATCCATATACATTTGCCCAACTTATTTTTTATGCTACCCAAGCCATAGCTTTTGTAACCTTTTTTTCTCATGTACCAACTGACTTTTCCACCACATGTATAATGGATTGAAGTGATTTCCACAACACACATAAAAGAATGATTGCTTTACAAGATTAAGATTTAATTTTTGAAGTACGTATCCCTATCGGCAATTTCCTAGGGTTCGACTTACGTCCATTTTGACTTACGACCGGTTGGTCGGAACCAAGCTCGGTCATAAGTAGGATGGTAGGTGTATTTACACCACACATTGCCCTCAGACACGACATCTCCAATGTCTTCAGCCTTTTCCTTGTACATTCACCTCCCATGTTCACATCCACATAAGAGTGTTGGTACCACTATAGTACTCTCAAAAATTCCCCTCTTTGCTTCCATGGATAATATTCTTTGTCTCCACAGACTCCTCCACTCACCTTTTTTCCTCATCAATTTTATCATTTACCTCATCTTTCATAGACCCATGTGCTGACAAACCCACTCCCAGACATCTGAATACATTCACTTCCTCCATACTCCCTCCAATCTGATATCCAATCTTTCACTGCCTATTTTTTTTTTCTTATCACCTTGCTCTTTCCTATGTTCTCTTTCAATTTCCTTCTTTTACATACCCTCCCAAATTCGTCCACAAACTTCTGCAACTTCGCTTCAGAATCTCCTAAAAGCACAGTGTCATCAGCAAAAGGTAACTGTGACAACTACCACTTTGTGTTAGATTCCTTATCTTTCAATTCCACACCTCAAAAAATTACATAGTGAGGAGCTAAACTGTTGTGTTAGATTGTTGAGGTGGCTGATGAATGATCCAGTGGGTTTATAATGTTTATTAAAGCGTTAAGGTGGATGATAAAGCCAACTCAATAAAGCCAACATAACAATTCACACTTTTATCACAAGCAAATTTTAACTAATACAGCCTCTCCTCACTTACCGACAGAGTTCCATTCCTAAGACCACGTCGGTAAACGAATTCGTCGCTAATCGAGAAATCAGCCCTTACTGGTACTTCAAAGATGTCACAACCCGAAATTAAAACATTCAGTTTTGTTTGCTGTAAAAATCCTTTCAATCCGTTCATTATTAACGGTAATACAACATGAAATAGGTCAATAACTTAATTCTGAGATATTCTAGGAAATGCGCACATAGCTGATTACTTGGGATTTTTTTTTTTTTTTTAAATTGCACTTTTTTCAGTCTTAGCATACAATAAGAGCATATACAGTACACTCATTACTTACCTTAAAATATTTGTAGTCTTAATGTAGGGTGAGAAGTGAAAATAATTTATTTGTATAAAGTCATGTGGGAGGTATGGCATCCTGCCTGGCCACTCCCACCTACTACGACATTAGCACCCTAGAGCAATAAAATGCATATACAGTACACTCATTACTTTCCTTAAAATATTTGTAGTCTTAATGTAAGGCGAGAAGTAAGTAAGCGAGATAAAAACGAATAAACAAGAGAGAGTAAGATAGAGCCGCAGAGTACTTATGTAAACAAACCGTTTAGTTATGGTTTTAGTTTAATATCTTTATTAAGCACCCCATACCCATCCTGTGGGCGGTAGTCAAAAGATTACAGAAGTACATAATGGGTCCAGGGACTGGGCCCCAAAGTTTTGATAGCTGAGCAAGTTACAAAATACAGTGGTCCCTCGGTTTTCGTCGAAAATTCGTTCCAGAATGCTGCTCAAGTGCCATTACCGAACGAATTTACTTCCTTAAGAAATAATGTCACGTAGGTTAGTCTATTTCAGACCCCCAAAAATACACTTGCAACAGCACTTACGAAAATACACTTACATAAATGTTCCAGTTTGGAGATGCACAAAAACCGAGGGACCACTGTAATTGTACAACCTATTTTTTACTATATATATATATTTTAACTCTGTAACCATTTACTTTTATTTTTTTATTTTTAATACATATCTATCATTACCATTTCCCAACCCTAACTATTTACAGTATTAGTAATTACTTTTTACTTGAAATTTAATTACAACCTTTTCACTATTGTTTTTCTTTTTATATTCTTATAATAAAACAACTACCTCATTGTGTATGTGACTTAGTTTATATTTTTCTTATAAGCTAATACCAAATAAGTGCAATTATTTACTCATACTTTTAAATACCTTTTTACCATAAACAAATTTCAGTCACTTTATTTGCTTAATTGTATTCTTATATTCAATCAACTACCTCATTGTGTATGTGACTTACTTTATATTTCCTTTATAAGCAACTACCTGATAAGTGCAATCATTTACTTATATTTTATAAATACCTTTTACCATTAGCCAACTTCAGTCACTTTATTAACTTCAATTTAATCAAAACTACTTTTAATATTAGTCAAATCTGTTTTAACTATTAGTTCAATAACTCCTTGCATTCATTGACCTCTTATTGCCTTTCATATACTAAAAGTTTCAACCAGTGCAATATTGAATCAAAAATTTTTTTTTCCATACCAATTTAATACTAGTCATTGAAGTTGTTCTAACCATTCATTAGACAGTTAAATTAGTATATCATTAACATTATTCAAATATCCTATATCACTGTAAAAAATTCCTGTAAACACTTGCACATAATTGTTTTAATCCATTAGCAAGTAAGACTTTAATCTAATACCATATCATTAAGTTTAGCATAATCTATTGTTCTCAAGTCTAGTTATAGAATCACACTAAATCCTATGATTACAGGCATTGATCCTGATATCAACCTATTATTAAATGACTTACATGACTCCAAAAGCAACTGTAACTCAAAACCTAGTCATCGTGGTTGTCTACAAGCCCCCGGATGCAACGTCCCAACAATTCCAGGAACAGCTTCTGAAAATTGACCACTGTCTGGAAAATCTTCCAGCTCCTGCCATCCCCAACATCTTGCTACTGGGGGATTTCAACCTCAGGCACCTAAAATGGAGGAACATTGCAAACAATGTGGTAGCAGAGATAACACCAGGAGGCAGCTCAGATGAAAATTCACACATGCATGAACTTTTAAATCTCGGCAACAAATTCACCTTAAACCAGCAAATAGTGGAGCCCACAAGATTAGAGAATATGCTGGACCTCATCTTCACCAACAATGATGATCTGATACGAAATGTCACCATATCAAAAACAATATACTCAGATCACAACATAATAGAGGTCCAGACATGCATGCGGGGAGCCCCAGATCAACAAAATGTGATCAGCCGCGAGGGAGCTTTCTCCAAATTCAACTTCAATAACAAACATAAGGTGGGACCAAGTAAACCAAGTCCTAAATGATATAAACTGGGATGATTGCCTAAGCATCACGGATCCCAACCTATGTCTAGAACAAATTAACTCTGTGATACTCAAGGTTTGCTCAAGGCAAATTCCCTTAAGGAAAAGGAGAAGATGCAAACTAGAGAGAGGCGCTCCCTATACATGCAAAGGCAAAGAATAACGGAGCGGCTACAGGAGGCCAATATCTCTGAAATACGTAGGGAGACACTAGTCAGAGAAATAGCAAGCATTGAATAAAAACTAAAGGAATCTTACAGGAATCAAGAGACACGGGAAGAACAAAAAGCCATAAATGAAATTGAAAGAAACCCAAAATATTTCTTTTCCTATGAAAAATCAAAGTCGAGAACAACAACCAGTATTGGGCCCCTACTTAAACGGGATGGGTCCTACACAGATAACAGCAAAGAAATGAGTGAGTTACTTAAGTCCCAGTATGACTCAGTTTTTAGCGAGCCACTAACCAGACTGAAAATCGAAAACCTAAATGAATTTTTTATGAGAGTGCCACAGAATTTGACAGACGCATGCCTTTCTGACATCACCACGACGCCAAATGACTTCGAAAAGGCAATAAATGACATGCCCATGCACTCTGCTCCAGGCCCAGACTCATGGAACTTCGTGTTCATCAAGAACTCCAAGAAGCCCCTATCACATGCTTTTAACATCTTATGGAGAGGAAGCATGGACACTGGGATCGTCCCGCAGCTACTAAAAACAACAGACATAGCCCCGCTCCACAAAGGGGGCAGTAAAGCAATAGCAAAGAACTACAGACCAATTGCGCTAACGTCCCATATCATAAAAATCTTTGAAAGGGTTCTAAGAAGCAAGATCGCCACCCATCTTGATACCCATCAATTGCACAACCCAGGACAGCATGGGTTTAGAGCAGGCCGCTCCTGTCTGTCCCAACTACTGGACCACTACGACAAGGTCCTGGATGCTCTAGAAGATAAACAGAATGCAGATGTTATATACACAGATTTTGCAAAAGCCTTTGACAAGTGTGACCATGGTGTAATATCAACAAAATGCGTGATAAAGGAATAACAGGAAAAGTTGGTAGATGGATCTATAATTTCCTAACATGTAGAACACAAAGAGTAGTAGTCAACAGAGTAAAGTCTGAGGCAGCTACTGTGAAAAGCTCTGTTCCACAAGGCACAGTACTTGCTCCCATCCTATTCCTCATCCTCATATCAGATATTGACAGGATATAAGCCACAGTGCTGTGTCTTCCTTTGCAGATGACACCCGAATCTGTATGACAGTGTCCACCATTGAAGACACGGCTAGACTCCAAGCAGACATAAACTAAATCTTTAAATGGGCTGCAGAAAACAATATGAAGTTCAATGATGAGAAATTTCAATTACTCAGATACGGAAAACGTGAAGACATTAAAATCTCATCGGAGTACAAAACTAATTCCAACCACACAATAGAGCGAAAACTAATGTCAAAGACCTGGGAGTGATCATGTCAGAGGATCTCACCTTCAAGGACCATAACAAAGTAGCAATTGATCGCTAGGAAAAAAGACAGGGTGGATAATGAGAACCTTCAAAAACCCGGGATGCCAAACCCATGTTGATCTTAAGACCTTGTTCTTCTAGGCAGAATATTGCTAACTAACGACCTTCGGCGGGTGAAATTGCTGACCTGAAAATGTGCAGAGAACCCTTTACCGCACCAATGCATAAACCACCCAACACGGGAACGGTTGAAGTTCCTAAACCTGACTCTAGAACGAGGCGGGAGATAATTATTAATACACTGGAAAATTTGAGGTTTTGACCAAACGCCACAAAAATCACTCCCCACGAAAGAAAAAACTCGGGGAGGAAAATCCCCCAATGAAGAGCGGGGGGCCACTAGCACGTTGAGGGACAAACAATAATGTCAGGGGGGCCCAAATTTTTCAACTGCCTCCCACATACATCAGGGGGGACCAAAAAACCCCCCGGCTGTTTTAAGCAGGTACCCGGGCAGGCACCAAAGTCGGACCCGACCAGCCGGGCTGTGGTTCGTACGTTGGGTCTGGGCCCGGTAAAAAGCCGGTTTATCAGGCCTGGCCCAGAGGCCCGGTCACAGACCCCGGGGCGTGACCCCAACTTCCAGGTAGACCCCAAAATTACAAGCTGATCAAGCAAAGAATTACTCAGAGCCAAAAAAACTTAACTATCTTCAAATTTTCAAGTTAGATTTTTGAGCAAACATTATGATGACCACAGCACTACTCCAACCCAGTCCAATATTCAATCATCACACCACTGAGACCCGGCAAAACCCGATACTGGTGCCCCATCCCCCAGGGTTTAAAAGCCATTCACAACTTTGGAAGACCAGGAGGGGGGGAAAGAAAATTTTACAGATCAACCAAACCAAAAAATTTTACAAGGGGTGAAATGGAGAATATATTATAGCTAAATTTAAAAACAAAAGACCCAAAACCCCCCCACAGGATAAACATCTACAGATTACCACAGTCAAACATCCGCCATTTAGTGAAAAACTAAGAAACCTGATAACATTCACGCCGAAAAAGATCATTTGTTTCCACAGGAGATTTCAAATAAATTCCCAATGACCCAAAACCCACAGGAACTGAATTCACAAACACGAGCAACTGCTTATTACTACCAACAAATA
>WNWK01030438.1:0-23511 GCA_009830355.1 Cherax destructor
ATATTATAAGTTAATGTCAAAAATGCTCAATGTTATTTTCCTTAAGATAATCTCAATTCCATATTATCATTCAAGAATCTTAACACCTGTAACAATCTAAGATCTAATATCATTATATAATAATTTAAACAGTAAAATTTCATCATATTGTAATTTTGAAAATAATTTTTAACTAGAATAAACTCAATAAATTTCTCTAATATTAAGTACATAGTTTTTAAGGACTAGAATAAGCTGCCCCTAATGCCATGGCATGTCAGTGGCTCTCCTTGCACTCAATTTACATTGTAACATCCGATACCCATGTAATCTGCAATGAAATAAAATTTGTTTGTTTGTTTGTTTATTGAAGAGTTGTTGATGTGTGGAAGACGGTAGGAGGGGAGAAGGTGGAGTAGTATGCTAGTGTTTGGAAGGGTAATTCCCTTCCATTAACACTGCAGCTGCCAAGTTCTTTTCTGGGGTTACTGGCTTTTTTCTTTTAATGTGACTAGGACCAGGTTGAGAGTCACTGGACCCCTCTCTAACAAAAAATCTGTCCAGGGAGCTCTGTGTCTGGCGATTCTTTAACACATCCCTGAAATGGGACACCACTGTGTCATTGTACAGGTTGCCAGCACGGCCTGCAACAGCATGGTTAGAGTGATATTCATCTATAAAGCCTTGCACCCTGCTCCACATTCCACAAATCTCCTTAATCACTGAAGAAGGCACCTTCTTCCATCTCTGTTCCACCTCCTCCTCCTCTGAACCATTGTCCTGACCTGTGGTCTCTTGTTGCTGTTGAAGCTCTTGCAGATCTTCAGTGGTTAGCTCTTCATTGTGCTCCTCCACCAACTGTTCCACATCCTCACCACTCACCTCCAACCCCATGGACTTGCCCAGTTCCACAATTTCTTCCACAACAGGCTCAGGCTGAGGCTCAGGCTCAGGGTTCTGAGGCTCAGCCACAAAACCTTCAAAATCACTCTCTAGGACACAGTCTGGCCACAATTTTCTCCAGGCAGAGTTCAAAGTCCTGGTAGTCACTCCCTCCCAAGCCTTACCTATAAGGTGTACACAATGCAGGATATGGAAATGATTTTTCCAAAAGTCTCTTAGGGTTATATTCATGTCTGTGGTCACATCAAAGCACTTTTGAAACATTGCTTTGGTGTAGAGTTTTTTAAAGTTTGCAATGACCTGCTGGTCCATGGGCTGGAGGAGAGGAGTGGTATTAGGGGGCAAGAACTTCACTTTGATGAACTTAAAGTCCTCCACAATTTTCTCTACTAAGTTTGGAGGATGACAAGGAGCATTGTCCATTATCAGGAGGCACTTAAGTGGCAAATTATTTTCCTTGAGATATTTCTTCACATTGGGGCCAAACACGCCATTGAACCAATCTAAGAAAATGTCCTTTGTGACCCATGCCTTTTTGTTAGACTTCCACATCACACATAAGTTAGACTTGGTGATACCGCATCTGCCAAACACTCAGGGATTTTCAGAATGATACACTAGTAAAGGCTTCACTTTGCAATCACCACTGGCATTAGCACACATCATCAGAGTTAGCCTGTCTTTCATAGGCTTGTGTCCTGGCTATGCCTTTTCCTCCTGAGTAATGAAAGTCCTGTTGGGCATTTTCTTCCAAAACAGGCCTGTTTCATCACAATTGAACACTTGTTGGGGTTGGAATTGTTCAGCCTCTATGTACCCCTGGAATTCATGCACATATTTTTTCAGCCACACTTTTTGTCACAACTGGCTGCCTCACCATGCCTCACAACACTATGTATGCCACTTCGATTCTTAAATCTTTGAAACCAGCCTTTGCTGGCTTTTAATTCGCTCACTTCAGCACTCGTTGCAGGCATTTTCTTAACGAGATCATCATGCAACTGCTTTGCTTTTTCATATATTATTGCCTGCGTAACACTATCTCCTGCTAACTGTTTCTCGTTGATCCACACCAACAACAAATTTTCCACATCTTCCAGCACTTGCGATCTCTGTTTTGTGATCACAAATGCACCTTTCATAACAACAGCTTCCTTGGTTTTACGTGTATTTCCCTTGGCCACAATGGTAGCGATGGTAGAATAGGCTTTACCATACAGCCTGGCCAGCTCAGTGATACGCACTCCACTTTCATATTTTTCTATTTTCTCCTTCTTCAGTTCTACTGTATTTCTGAGCCTCTTTACCACAGGGCTGGCACTAGGAGCTTTCTTTGAACCCATGGTAGCTTATTTAGCAGTTGCAAGCACTAAAAACAGTGGAATAATGACAATATACTGGTATGAATGCGTGGGTGGCGTGGGTGGTGGTCGCTCTCGCTTGTAAACAATAGCACACTGACGCTCCCTGGAGTGCCCGCACAGCTGGGTGCCACGCGGACGCGTCCGGGACGAATATTGTAAACCGAACAATCATCGTAAACTGAGTAAATATTTTGACGTAAAAATGTATCGCTAACCAATTTTATTGGTATCCGACGCCATCGCTAACCGAGGTATGACTGTAATAGGCTATATAGAACACAGTATTTAGATAAAGGTAGGGAAGTTTTCATTGCATTTATGGATTTAGAAAAGGCATATGATAGAGTAGATAGGGGAGCAATGTGGCAAATGTTGCAAGTGTATGGAATAGGTAGTAAGTTACTGAATGCTGTAAAGAGTTTTTATGAGGATAGTGAGGCTCAGGTTAGGGTGTGTAGGAGAGAGGGAGATTACTTCCCGGTAAAAGTAGGTCTTAGACAGGGCTGTGTAATGTCACCATGGTTGTTTAATATATTTATAGATGGGGTTGTAAAAGAAGTAAATGCTAGGGTGTTGGGGAGAGGTGGGATTAAATTATGGGAATTAAATGCAAAATGGGAGTTGACACAGTTACTTTTTGCTGATGATTCTGTGCTTATGGGAGATTCTAAAGAAAAAGTTGCAAAGGTTAGTGGATGAGTTTGGTAAGGTGTGTAAAGGTAGAAAGTTGAAAGTGAACATAGATAAGAGTACAGTGAACCCCTGGTGCTCGCGGCGTGAGCTCGGCCAAATCGGTGTTCAACGGGTTTTTTTACAATTATTTTGACCCGGTATTAGGCGGCCACTCGGAGTTGGGCGAGTCGGCTATCCGTCCCGGACGCGTACACGTGTGGCCGTGGCCCAGCTGGGCGCCCAGGCACTCAGTGTGTTATTGTTTACAAGCGAGCGAACACTACCCACGCACCACCCACGCATTCATACCATATAGTATATTGTCATTATTCCAGTGTTTTAGTGCTTGCAACTGCTGAATAAGCCACCATGGGCCCCAAGAAAGCTCCTAGTGCCAAGCCTGTGGTAAAGAATGTCAAAATACGGTAGAATTGAAGAAGGAGATGATAGCAAAATATAAAAGTGGAGTGCGTGTCACTGAGCTGGCCAGGCTCTATGGCAAATCCCATTCAACCATCTCTTCCATTTTGGCCAAGAGAAAGGAAATCAAGGATGCTGTTATTGCGAAAGGTGCAAGTATGGTCACAAAACAGAGATCTCAAGTGCTGGAACAAGTGGAAACTTTGTTGTTGTTGTGGATCAACGAGAAACAGTTAGCAGGAGATAGTGTTACGCTGGCAATAATATGTTAAAAAGCAAGGCAGTTGCATGATGATCTCGTCAAGAAAATGCCTGCAACGAGTGCTCAAGTGAACGAATTTAAAGCCAGCAAAGGCTGGTTTGACAGATTTAAGAAGCAAAGTGGCATACATAGTGTTGTGAGGTATGGTGAGGCTGCCAGTTCTCACAAAAGAGCTGCTGAAAAATATGTTCAAGATTTCCAGGGTACATAGAGGCTGAACAATTCCAACCCCAACAAGTGTTCAATTGTGACAAAACAGGCCTGTTTTGGAAGAAAATGCCAAATAGGACCTACATTACAAAGGAGGAAAAGGCACAGCCAGGACATAAGCCTATGAAAGACAGGCTAACTCTCATGATGTGTGCTAATGCCAGTGGTGATTGCAAAGTGAAGCCTTTACTGGTGTATCATTCTGAAAATCCTCGAGTGTTTGGCAGATGTGGTATCAACAAGTCTAATTTGTGTGTGATGTGGAAGTCTAACAAAAGGCATGGGTCACTAGGGAAATTTTCCTTGATTGGTTCAAAACGTGTTTGGCCCCAGTGTGAAGAAATATCTTGAGGAAAATAATTTGCCACTTAAGTGCCTCCTGATAATGGACAATGCTCCTGGTCATCCTCCAGACTTGGCAGAGGAAATTGTGCAGGGCTGTGAGTTCATCAAAGTGAAGTTCTTGCCCCCTAATACCACTCCTCTCCTCCAGCCCATGGTCCAGCAGGTCATTTGCAACTTTAAAAAACTCTACACCAAAGCAATGTTTCAAAAGTGCTTTGATGTGACCACAGACATGGATATGACCCTAAAAGAGTTTTGAAAAGATCATTTCCATATCCTGCATTGTGTAAAGCTTATAGGTAAGGCTTGGGAGGGAGTGACTACCAGGACTTTGAACTCTGCCTGGAGAAAATTGTGGCCATACTGTGTCCTTGATTTTGAAGGTTTTGGGGCTGATCCTCAGAACCCTGAGCCTGAGCCTGTTGTGCAAGAAATTGTGGAACTGGGCAAGTCCATGGGGTTGGATGTTTGTACCCAGGATGTGGAACAGTTGGTGGAGGAGCACAATGAAGAGTTAACCACTGAAGATCTGCAAGAGCTTCAACAGCAACAACAGACCACAGTTCAAGAAAATGGTCCAGAGGAGGAGGTGGAACCGAGATGGAAGAAGGTGCCTTCTTCAAGGATTAGGGAGATCTGTGCCAAGTGGGCTGATGTGCAAGGCTTTATGGATGATTATCACCCTAACCAAGATGTTGCACACCGTGTATGTGACATGTTTAATGACAATGTCTTGTTACATTTTAGGGACATTTTAAAGAACCGCCAGACACAGAGCTCCTGGACAGATTTTTGTTAAGAGGGTCCAGTGACTCTCAACCTGGTCCTAGTGGCATTAAAAGAAAAAGGGAAGTAACCCCAGAAAAGAACTTGATACCTGCAGTGTTAATGAAAGGGGATTCCCCTTCCAAACACTGGCATACTACTCCACCTTCTCCCCTCCTCCCATCCTCCACACATCAACAACTCTTCAATAAATGTAAGTGACAAGTTATTGTACTATTTATTTCTTAATTTTTTATAAAACTGTGTTTAATTTAATGTCAAAAAGTTATAAAAAATATTTTATTTTAATACTTTTGGATGTCTGGAACGGATTAATTTTATTTCCATTATTTCTTATGGGGAAAATAGAATCGGAGTTTGACAAAACTGGTCGTCGACGGGTCCTCTGGGACGGATTACCGAATAGAACTGGGGGCTCACTGTAAGGTGATGAGGGTATCAAACGATTTAAATAAAGAAAAATTGGATATCACATTGGAGAGAGGGATTATGGAAGAAGTAAATGTTTTCAGATATTTGGGAATTAACTTGTCAGCAGATGGGTTTATGAAGGATGAGGTTAACCATAGAATTGATGAAGGAAAAAAGGTGAGTGGTGCGTTGAGGTATCTGTGGAGACAAAAAACACTATCTATGGAGGCAAAGAAGGGAATGTACGAAAGTATAGTGGTACCAACACTTTTATATGGGTGTGAAGCATGGGTTGCAAATGCTGCAGCGAGGAGGCGGCTGGAGGCAGTGGAAATGTCCTGTCTAAGGGCAATGTGTGGTGTAAATATTATGCAGAAAATTCGGAGTGTGGAAATTAGGAGGAGGTGTGGAGTTACTAAAAGTATTTGTCAGAGGGCTGACGAGGGGTTGTTGAGGTGGTTTGGTCATTTAGAGAGAATGGATCAAAGTAGAATGACTTGGAGAGCGTATAAATCTGTAGGGAAAGGAAGGCGGGGTAGGGGTCGTCCTTGAAAAGGTTGGAGGGAGAGGGTAAAGGAAGTTTTATGGGTGAGGGGCTTGGACTTCCAGCAAGCCTGTGTGAGCGTGTTAGATAGGAGTGAATGGAGACGAATAGTTT
Source organism: Cherax destructor (assembly GCA_009830355.1). Lineage (NCBI taxonomy): Eukaryota > Metazoa > Arthropoda > Malacostraca > Decapoda > Parastacidae > Cherax > Cherax destructor. The sequence continues at coordinate 6,011 of WNWK01030438.1, forward strand.
TTGGGACCTGACGAGCTGTTGGAGTGTGAGCAGGGTAACATTTTGTGAAGGGATTCAGGGAAACCAGTTAATTGATTTAGTTGGACTAGAGTCCTGGAAATGGGAAGTACAATGGGTCTGGGATAGTGACAGCTGGGAGGGACTTATTCTCAGCTGTCGTATCTGAGCTCCTCTGCAAAGACAGTGATTATGTATGAGTGAGGTGAAAGTGTTGAATGATGCTGAAAGTATTTTCTTTTTGGGGATTTTCTTTCTTTTTGGGTCACCCTGCCTCGGTGGGAGACGGCCGACTTGTTGGTGCAGCACTGCCTAGTATGGGCCAACAGGCCTGCTGCAGTGTTCCTCCTTTCTTATGTTCTTATGTTAGTGTCACCTTCTTTAGAGGCTCTATGGTGTCACTCAGGATGCTCCTGCCCCCCTTAGGATGCCACTGTGTAGGATTTTTTTTTTCAGTCTGTAAGAAATTGAAAATTTGTTCATGAAAATTATTTCACTTTAATCTTCCCCTAAATCATTTCTCATAAATATGTCAATGGTTACTGCTTTTTCTTTGTGTTAGTTTGCATTCTCTTGTTAAATCAAGAGACATTTGAAGACATTTGAAGCTTGATCAGATTTATGCCTGCCTTTTTTTTTTATGATTATGGCTTCAGGCAGATTTTGTTAGACATCTGGGACAACTGTAAGAATCTTTACAACTGCTAAATTTGATTGGATTATATAGAAACAATTCCTTATTCTGATTTCTAAGTTTATGTTAATTCATGGCACTTCAAAGGCGTAGGTTCAGATCCTGTCCACTTTGTGATTTGGTTACATTCAAGTTACTTCGGTCTCATGCAGTGATAATGGCTGTGAAGGGACTTAATATAGCTCTTGCCACTGCCATGTTGGTGTGAGATTCATCTGTAAAAACTTTCATATGTCGTCACAATGGGACCCATGCTAGCCTCTATTATGTACAGAAATATACTTAGTTGGATGAATCTTATTAGACTGACATTGTGCATTAGTTCTAGCACTGGCCTGCTAATTTTAGGACTGGCTTAGCATGGGTTCAAATCCTGTTGATTCTGTGAATTATTTAATTATGCTGGTAAGAGTTCTTGAGTCACATTATAGCCTTTTGAATTATATTCCTTGAGCACCTGTAATGAAGACTTACCACAAGTTACTTCTGATGTTAAATTGAAGAGCATATAACAGATTTATGGATTTAGAAAAGGCATATGATAGGTTGGATAAGGAAGCAATGTGGCAGATCTTTCAAGAGTATGGAATAGGTAGTAAGTTACTAAATACTGTAAAGAGTTTTTATGATGATAGGCTCAGGTTAGGATGTGTAGGAGAGAGAGAGATTTCTTTCCAGTAAAAGTAGGTCTTAGACAGGGGTGTGTAATGTCACCATGGTTGTTTAACTTATTTATAGATGGAGTTGTAAAAGAAGTAAATGCTAGGGTGTTAGGGAGAGTTGTCACAGTTACTTTTTGTGATGCTAGTGTGCTTTTGGGAGATTCTAAAGAGAAGTTGCAAAGGTTAGTGAACGAGTTTGGGAGGGTGTGTAAAGAAAAAATTGAAAGTGAACGTTGATAAGAGTAAGGTGAATAGGGTATCAGTCGAGTTACCTTTGATATACCTTTGAAGAGTTTCGAGAGTTTCTCTACTTTCTGAGCCCGGCCATGGGCCAGGCTCGTCTGGTGCTTGCCTGGTCAACCAGGCTGTTGCTGCTGGAGGCCCGCTGCCCCACATATCCGTCACAGCCTGGTTGATCTGGCATCTGGTGAAGATACTTGTCCAGTTTCCTCTTGAAGGCTTCTACACTTGTTCCAGCCTTGTTTTGGATATCTTCTGGTAAGATGTTGAATAGTCTGGGGACCCGGATGTTGATACAGTGCTCCCGTATTGTCCCCACCGCACCCCTGCTCCTCACTGGGTTTATTTTACACTTTCCATATCTCTCACTCCAGTATGTTGTTATGGCAGTGTGCAGATTTGGGACCAGGCCCTCGAGTACTTTCCAGGTACAGTGGACCCTCGGTTAACGAAATTAATCCGTTCCAGGAGCTATTACTTAATCTGAATCTTTCGTTATCTGAAACCTTATTTCCCATAAGAAATAATGTAAATACAATTAATTCGTTCCACAAAAAAATAATCACTCAAAAAAAACAAAAAACAATAACATTTACTTACCTTTGTTCAAGAGTTGCAAGCATCTGGAAGCTGACAGGGGCAGGGTGTTAATGGTTGGAAGGGAAATCCCCCTCCAAAAGGACTTCAGGTAACAAGTCCCTCTCTGGGGTTACTTCCCTTCTTTTTCTTTTAATGCATGAATGCTACACTCCCTGCATGCCTGCTACACTCCCTGCATGCCTGCTACACTCCCTGCATGCCTGCTACACTCCCTGCATGCCTGCTACACTCCCTGCATGAATGCTACACTCCCTGCATGAATGCTACACTCCCTGCATAAATGCTACACTCTCTGCATGAATGCTACACTCTCTGCATGAAAGCTACACTCCCTGCATGAATGCTACACTCTCTGCATGAATGCTACACTCCCTGCATGAATGCTACACTCTCTGCATGAATGCTACACTCTCTGCATGAATGCTACACTCCCTGCATGAATGCTACACTCTCTGCATGAATGCTACACTCTCTGCATGAATGCTACACTCCCTGCATGAATGCTACACTCCCTGCATGAATGCTACACTCTCTGCATGAATGCTACACTCCCTGCATGAATGCTACACTCCCTGCATGAATGCTACACTCCCTCCATGAATGCTACACTCTCTGCATGAATGCTACACTCCCTGCATGCCTGCTACCACTGGGGTGCCACTAGGAAGCTTCTTTGGACCCATGGTGACTTATTTCACAGTGACAATCACTAAACCACCAAAAAAGACACCAAATATATTGTGAATCTTTGAAAGAGCTCACTGGGTAATGTTCTCTCAATGGTAAACAACGCTTCACCGGTGTCCTGCGCTTGCGCAGAGCAGGCGGACACGTCTAATACCTTTCGGTAACCGAGGAATTTTTCGCTAACCGATTCCGAAAAAAGCTTACGTTTTCCGAAACTTTCGTTAACGGGACCTTTCGTTAACCGAGGGTCCACTGTACAGTGGACCCCCAGTTTACGTACTGCTCCAAACTCGAACAATTATGTAAGTGTATTTTTGTAAATGCTTTTGTTAGTGTATTTTTGGGGGTCTAAAAGGACTAATCTAATTTACATTATTCATTATGGGAACAAATTCGTTTGATAACGGCACTTGAACAGCATTCTGGAACGAATTAATCACGTAAACCGGGGTACCACTGTACATCATGTATCTCTCTCTCCTCCACTCCAATGAGTACATGTTCAAGACTTGAAGGCGTTCCCAATAATTTAGATGTTTCACTGGCTCAGTTTGAGCTGTAAACGATCTCTGTATTTGTTCCATCTCTGATATTTCTCCTGCTTTGAATGTGGCCGTCAGCACTGAGCAATATTCTAAGTGAGGGAGCACTAGTGATTTGAAGAGTGTCACCATCGGCATTATTTCCCTTGTTTTGAAAGTTCTCAATACCCACCCGTCGTCTTCCTGGCTGTTGTAATCTTTGTCTTGTTCTTTTTCTTTAAAAGAAAGATCAGCAGACATACAGTGGACTCCTGGATTACAATGGCGTCGGATTACGCTAAATTTGGTTAGCGATACATTTTTCCGTAAAAATATTGGTTCAGTATATACGATGATCCACTCGGAATAAGCCATTCGTTCTGGACGCGTACGCATGGTCAGGACGAACCAACACTCCATCCAGAGTCAGTGTGCCATTGTTTACCAGCGGGTGACACCCACCCACACATTCATACCATACATTTTGTCATTATTCTATTGTTTTTAGTGCTTACAACTACAAAACAAGCTATCATGGGCCCAAAGAAAGCTCCTAGTGCCAGCCCTTTGGTAAAGGGCTGAGAGGGGAGAATGTGTCTTCTTAAGTGATTCAGTGATTCTACGATATGTTATGATACTAAAACAGCAGGAGTTGATAAAGGCTATAGTGCCATCCAGCGATAGAGTGTAGCACTAACAGTGTAGCAAGTAAGTTAAGCCATTAATCTATAGAAAAATTACGACACGAAACTTAACTCCTCCATTGTTGTTTGAGGTATAGGGTGACTGACAACACTGCCTTCAGCTGCTGCTGCCCACCACCACCACTATATGTACGGCTTATGATCAGTGGCCCTTATACACCCAACAACAAACAACACAACATCAGTCCTCACATTTGTAATGATATATTTTATTCATTCTAGAGTATAAGTTATGTTTCTATGTTATTAATATTGTTCATTATGTCATATTAGATGAATTGTGACAGATAAATAAGCTGTAGAGTTGATATTAGTGTCATAATGAAGGACTATCTTGTCCTGATCCCCAAACACACCCATGTAGCCAGCACATTTCCAAACATACGCCAGAAACAACTCTCTGGAACACATTTTTGAGCGACAGGAGTCCAGTGACTCAAGCTGGTCCTAGTACCATTAAAAAGCAAAGAAGGGAAGTAACCCCAGAAAAGAACTTGGTACCTGAGGTCTTAATTGAAGGGGATTCCCCTTCGAAACACTAGCAACTCCTCCTTCCTCTCCCCTCCTTCCGTCTTCCACACATCAACAACTCTTCAATAAAGTTAAGTGTCAAGTTTTATGTTTTATGTACTTTATATATCATTCTTTTCTGTGTAATTTAATGTGGAAACAATATTTATTTTAATTCTTTTGGGTGTCTGAAACGGATTAATTTAATTTCCATTATTTCTTATGGGGAAAATAGATTCGGATTAAGTTATTTTCGGTTTAAGTTAAATCCTCTGGAACGGATTAATAGCGTAATACAAGGGTCCACTGTAATTATTCCCACATCCTTTCGTTCTATTTGGTGACCCTCTTGAGTTTTGTATATAGTGTTCCTTTTGAGTTCTTCATTCTTTCCATACCTAAGCAGCTGAAACTTATCACCATTGAATGTCATGTTGTTCTCCACTGCCCATTGGAAAACCCTGCTTATGTCTTCCTGTAATTTTTCAGTGTCCTCTACTATAGTGACTTTAATGCTTATTTTAGTGTCATCTGCAAATAATGATACAAAAGTGTGCTGGGTGTTTTTATCTATGTCTGCTATGAGGATGAGAAACAGCAGAGGTGCCAGGACAGTGCCTTGAGTCACTGAACTTTTGACCTCGCTGATGCTGGATCTTGCCTTGTTCACTACTACTTTTTGTGTTCTGTGTGTTTGGAACTCAAAAATCCATCTGCCTACCTTCCCCGTAATGCCCATGGCCCTCATTTTGTGCGCTATCACTCCATGATCGCATTTGTCAAATGCCTTTTCAAAATCTGTGTAAATCATATCTGCGTTTTGGTTGTTTTCCAATGTCTTCGTAATTCTGTCATAATGGTTCAGCAGCTGTGACAGGCATGATCGTCCCGCTCCAAAGCCATGCTGGTTCGGTTTAAGTTGGTTGTGCTGGTCCATGAACTTTGTAATCTGCCGTCTCATCACTCTTTCGAAGATTTTTATGATGTGAGAAGTTAGGGCTACTGGTCTGTAATTTTTAGCTAGTGCTCTACTACCTCCCTTATGCAAAGGACCTATGCCTGCACTCTTTAACCCTTTAAGGGTCCGTGCCGTAGTTCTACGGCTTTGAGTTGAGGGTCCAAACCGTAGTTCTACGCCATGAGCTCAGCTCACTCAGATAAGCTGAGAGCGGTAAATTTGGGCCTGGATATGAGAGAATACATCTATGTATGTATATATCTATGTTTATGCATCACATAAAACAAATCCTATAGCACACAGTGCATAATGAGATAAAAAACTGAGACCGTAATTTTCTATTAAAACAGCGACTTTGCAGTGTTTTTGTATGTTTTTATAGTTGTATTTGCGATTTCTTTCTCTCATTTCATAGAATGGACGATATATTACAGAAATAGAGATGATCTTGATTGGTTTTAGTACTGGAAATGGCTTGAAACTGAGCTCAAAGTAGAGGAAATGTTAAATTTTTGCCGATGTTTGAGAGTAAACAAATGACCTCACACGTCTAATACGCACCAGCTGGTGGGTCTAATATACGTTCATAAATGTGGTGATATTATTTATACAATTATTACAATATTGCATAACAGTAAATCTACCATTTTTTTGTTTGAATAAAAATTCAATATGTTAATAAAAAATCAAAATGGAATTCATTTGTAAAGCCTGAAAACGTAACTAATGAACAGAGGAAATGTTATTTTAGTGCCAGGAATGCCTGTGTTGTTTATTCTGGACCCTATTTTGAAATTGGAATATTTTGAACTTTGTGTTAAATTGGCCAAATTACCAATTTCCGACTGGGCGATTTCTTGTGCTCAATCGATAGAATAGAAGTAATACTAGCGAAATAGCTAAGAATTTGGTCGCCGGAATAATGTAATTGGCCTAAAATGGGAGTCAAAGTCGGCAAAATCGCCGATGCGTAAATATCGCTGACACCTCAAAATTCGCGAAAGCACAACTTCGTCAATTTTCCATTAAATTTCATACTTTTTGTTTTATTACCTTCAGAAAAAGATTCTCTAACATTTCATAAGAAAAAAAAAATTTTTTTTTTTTTTTGAAAGTTCTTGGACCCTGGCGCACACTTTGAAATTTGGCCTCTGGACCCTGAAAGGATTAAGGCCTCCAGTATTTCACCTAGATTTAAGCTCTTTCTCCAAAGAACACTAAGGGCACTTGCTAATGGTACTTTGCACTTCTTTATAAATAAAGCATTCCATGAATCTTGTCCAGGTGCTGAGTGAGTGGGCATGTTGTCCATTTCTTTTTCAAAATCTATGGGATTTTTACTAATGTCAGTTAGTTGGTCTGTGTGGCCTTCTGCTGGAGTGAAAAATATTTCTGCATTTTTTACCTTGCTGTCATTTAGTGGGTTGCTGAACACCGACTCATACTGTTCTTTTAGGATTTCACTCATTTCATGTTCATCGTCCGTATACGAATCTCCTCTCAATAATGGTCCAATTCTACAGGTAGTTCTTAGCTTGGATTTTGCATAGGAATAGAAATATTTTGGGTTTCTTGCAATATCCTGTATGGCCCTTTGTTCCCTTTGTACTTCTTCTGTTAGATATGATATCTTAAGTTTTTGCTCTAATTCAGTGATCTCTCGGTTAAGACTATCTCTCCTCTGTTGCAACATACAGTGGTACCTCGACTTACGATGGTCCCCAAACTCACCCTTGTATGTAAGTTTATTTTTTTAAATGCTTTTGTAAGTGTAATTTTGGGGGTCTAAAAGGACTAGTCTATTTTACAACATTTCTTAAGGAGATAAATTCGTTTGGTAATGACACTTGAACAGCATTCTGGAATGAAAAAATATCGTAAGTCGAGGTACCACTGTATTTGTGTTTTTAAGCATTTCAGTAACCCGTTTTCTTCTTCTGTACCATCTTCTACACTCTCTCTATATCTGATCTTCTTCTGGTACATGCTTCATATATACCTTGTATGCTTCTGTATTCAGCTTCTCTAGGCACTTGTGGGGATTTAGGGTGCTCATGTCTGATTCCCAGGATATGTCTGATAGGTCTTGGTTAATTTTTTCTCAGTCAATTCTATGGTTGTTAAAGTTAAACTTACTGAACATCTCATCTCTAACATTAGTGCCGCAGTTCCCTAACCCTGGGTTAATACTGCTTTGAACTTCTATGATGTTGTGATCAGAGTACAGTGGTACCCGGATTTCGTTCAGCTCCCAACTCAAACAGTTATGTAAGTTTATTTTTGTAAGTGCTTTTGTAAGTGTATTTTTGGCGGTCTGAAACGGACTAATCTAATTTACATTCGTCCTTATGGGAAGAAATTGTCGTAATAGCACTCAAACAGCCTTCTGGAACTAATTATTGACGAACTCTGGGGTACCACTGTATATTGTTTTTGTAACTGTTATGTCTCTGATTAGTTCCTCGTTGTTTGTGAATATCAAATCCAGGGTATTTTCATTTCTAGTGGGATCAATTATTTGTTGGTTTAATGAGTACTTTTCACAAAGCCTCATTAGTTCCCTGGTATGTGTCTGTTGAGCCAGGGTGCTTCCAGGAGATATTTCTGGTATAACATTATGTAGTGCCATCTTCCATTTTTACATGAAGATAAAGAAAAATTGGACATCACATTGGAGAGAGGGTGTATGGAAGAGGTGAATGTGTTCAGATACAGTGGTACCTCTACTTATGAGCAGCTCCCAACTTGAACAGTTATGTAAGTGTATTTTTGTATGTGCTTTTGTAAGTGTATTTTTGGGGGTCTGAAATGGATTAATCTAATTTTCATTATTTCTTATGGGAACAAATTCCTTCGGTATCGGCACTTGAATAGCCGTCTGGAACGAATTAAGCTCGTAACTCGAGGTACCACTGTATTTGGGAGTAGACCATACCACGGGTGGGGTTCGAACCCGCGGGTTCGAACCCCACCCGTGGTATGGTTTGTTTGCAATCGTGTCATTACGATTTCGTGAGTCATTTGGGAGTAGATTTGTCAGCAGATGGGTTTATGAAGGACGAGGTTAACCATAGAATTGATGAAGAAAAAAAAGGTGAGTGGTGCATTGAGGTGTCCGTAGAGACAAAAAACGTTATCCATGTAGGCAAAGAAGGGAATGTACAAGAGTATAGTGGTACCAACACATATGTGGGTGTGAAGCATGTTGTGAATGCTGCAGCGAGAAGGTGGCTGGAGGCAGTGATGTCATGTCTAAGGGAAATGTGTTGTGTAGTTATTAATACAGTGGTACCTCGAGTTACGATGGTCCCCAAAATCGCCCTTTTATGTAAGTTTATTTTTTTAAATGCTTTTGTAAGTATATTTTTGGGGGTGTAAAAGGACTAGTCTATTTTACATTATTCCTTATGGGGATAAATTCGTTTGGTAATGGCACTTGAACAGCATTCTCGAACGAAAAAATATCGTAACTCGAGGTACCACTGTACAGAGAATTTGTAGTGTGGAAAATTAGGAGGAGGTGTGGAGTTACTAAAAGTATTATTCAAAGGGCTATTGAGGTGGTTTGGTGATTTAGAGAGGATGGAGCAAAATAGAATGACTTGGAGGGTGTATTAAAAATTATAATTAAAATTAAAATTCTTTATTTCTGTTAATATTACAATGTGGGGTTTACATATTTTATGGTATTATTACATATTATAAAATAGTTATTACAAGAAGGCCACTAGTATGCCTGGGTATGCCTAGGAATTTTGGGCAGACTAATACTAGGTCTTACTCTATATTGACACAGGATATGGATTATACTGGTATTAAGGTTAGGTAATTGTAGTGATCAACTAGATTTACAAAATTGAGGTAGTTCAGAAAATTTAACCCTTTGGGGTCGCCAGGCCCTCTCCCAAACTCGTTCTCAGGGTCTCAAATTTTTTGAAAGAAAAAAATATATTTTTTCTTATGAAATGATAGAGAATCTTTTTCCGATCATAACAACACCAAAATTATGAAATTTGATAAAAATCTAACTGAATTATGCTTTCGCGAAGTTAGCGGTATCGATGATATTTACGCATCGGCAATTTCGCCCACTTTGAGCCCTATTTTCGGCAAATTCCAATGTTTCAGTCTACTAAAATTATAGCTATTTCGCTAGAATACCACTTGTTCTATCAGTTGAGTACAAGAAACCGCCAATTTACCGATTTCAACTACCCAATAAGGTGGTCAGAAATTGGCAGTTTGGCCAATTTCACACAAATTTCAAAAGATGCCAATTTCAAAATAGGGTCCAGAAGAAATGAGACAGACATTCCTGGCACTCAAATAACATTTTATCTGTTCATTAGTCATGTCTCCAGGCCCCTTTTACATTACTTTTGCTTTCCATTTTGAATTTTTATTCTCACAAAAAAATAGAAGATTTACTGTTATGTATACAACTGCATCATTGTAAAAATGGTATAAATAATATCAGAGCATTTGTGCAAGAATATTAGACTACCCAGTTGATGTGTATTGGATGCATGGCGTGATTTGTTTACTCTTGAACATAGGCAAAAATCGAACATTTTCGCTACTTTGCGCTCAGTTTCAAGGTACAGTGGACTCCCGGCTAACGAACACCCTGGAAATCGTACAATTATGTAAGTATAATATTGTAAGTGCTTGTGGAAGTGTATTTTTGGGGGTCTGAAATAGACTAACCTATAAATAAAATAAATAAATAAAATAATTTTTTTATTTCATTGCAGGTATACATAGGTATTGGTAGTTACAATCATAAAACTGAAATGCAAGGAGAGCCACTGGCATGCCACGGCATTAGGGGCAGCTTAATCTAATGACTTATATACTATATACATAATACAGTGGTACCTCGAGTTACGATATTTTTTCGTTGGAGAATGCTGTTCAAGTGCCATTACCAAACGAATTTATCCCCATAAGGAATAATGTAAAATAGACTAGTCCTTTTACACCCCCAAAAATATACTTACAAAAGCATTTAAAAAAATAAACTTACATAAAAGGGCGATTTTGGAGACCATCGTAACTCGAGGTACCACTGTACTAGAGAAATTGATTGAGTTTATTCTAGTTATATATTTTATTTCAAATTACAATATGATGATACTGTACTAATAAAATGACAATACTTGAGAAATTAATTGAGTTTATTCTAGTTGTATATTTTATTTCAAATTACAATATGATGATGCTATACTAGTAAAATAACAATACTAGAGAAATTGATTGAGTTTATTTTAGTTATATATTTTATTTCAAATTACAATATGATGATACTATACTATTAAAATGACAATATGATGATATTAAATTGCAACAAGTGTTTAAGAGGATGATAATATAAAACTGAGATTATCTTAAGGAAAATAACATTGAGCATTTTTGAAAGTAGTTACAGTATGAATATTTAGTTTAGGGTGAGTAGGTAATTTTTGAGAAGAGTCTTAAATTGATCTTCAGACAAGGTTAACTTAATATTTGCTGGTAATGAATTCCAGATTCTGGGGCCCTTTATGTGCATAGAATTTTTACATTGATTGGTATGGACTTCGGGTATGTCAAAAAGTGATCTGTGTCTTGTGTTGTGGTCGTGGGACCTATTAAAGTTGTTGAGGAGAATTTTGAGCAGAGGGTTGATATTAGCATGTATGTAGTAGGCACATGAATGGTTATGAGTGGTCTAAGGTGATTTAATGTTGTTGAGCCCCATGCACAGATTCCATAGGTGAGGTAAGGGTAGATAAGTGAATGATATAGTGCAAGGAGAGCTGGTTGTGGCACATAATAGCGTATCTTTGATAGTATGCCTACTGTCTTTGAGATTTTCTTGGAAATTTATTGTATGTGTGTTTTGAATTTAAGACTACTGTCAAGGTGGATTCCTAGGAATTTTCTTCTGTGAGTCTTGTGATGGGTGAACCATTGAGCATTATGTTAAGTGGAACATTTGTGGCTTTGTTTCCAAACTGAATGAAGTAGGTCTTGTCAGTATTGAGAGTAAGCTTGTTTGTCGTCATCCATGTTGATATTTTCTGTAATTCGGCATTAACAGTGTTGGCCAGTATGACTGGATTTGGGTGAGAGAAGACGTATGTTGTGTCATCTGCAAATAATATGGGTTTGAGTAGTTGTGATGCATTCGGTAGGTCGTTTATGTAAATGAGGAATAGGAGTGGCCCCAGGACACTTCCTTGAGGGACACCGACTGTAATTTGTTGTGTGGAAGAGTTCTCTCCATTTGTGTACACGTATTGGCTTCTGTTGCTAAGGTATGACTTTAGGTAGTTGAGTGGGTGCCCCCTAATACCATAGTGTGCTAATTTTGTGAGCAGTAAATCATGGTCGACTGTATCAAATGCTTTGCGTAGGTCTATGTAACATTATTTCTTAAGGAAGTAAATTTGTTCGGTAATGGCACTTGAGCAGGCTTCTGGGATGAAGTTTTTTCTTTACCCGGGGGTCCACTGTACTTGTCATCGTGAAACCAGTTAAAATTATCTCTATTTCTGTAATATATCATCCATTCTATCAAATGAGACATAGAGAACGAGAATACAAGCATAAATACCATACGAAAATAGACTGCAAAGTTGCTGTTTTAAACCAAAAACACGGTCAGTTTTAGTTCCCTCATTATGCACTGTGTGGTGCAGGATTTTTTTTATACTGCCCACACTGACCGTACAGACCCATTCTCTCACATCTAGGCCTACCAGCCTGTTTCTGCTTGATTTGAGGGCGCTAGAATTTAGGCGTACTAGTACAACGAAAGCCCTGGTGCGTAAGCCGTACTAGTACGGCTGAAACCCCGAAAGGGTTAAGAACTTAACAATTAGTTTATCTATTAATAGAAATGGTCTCATTTTGGCATGATACAGTTTCTATATTGGAGTGTCTTAGGCAAACTTTTGACTAGCTTAAGAAGAATGAATCAATAGCTGAATTCAGAATTTTGTTCACAGTCTTGTGTAAATTAAGGGGAGTCACAGATATCAATAAGTGTATTTTGCTTTGGATATGTGCAAGATAAAGTAGTTTTCATGTGGTTAGCTATTGGTGGGGTGTGTAAGGGAGATAAGATTTTTTTAATGGTGCTTTTGAAAATGGTGGTTGTGTCTGTAGTTCTAGAGTTTCCAGGCAGGGAGTTCCAGATTTTAGGCCCTTTTATGCGCATTGAATTTTTGTATAGATTTAGCCAGACATGGGGAATGTCAAAGAGATGTTTGTGTCTGGTATTATGTATGGGTCCTGTTCTGTGTCCAAACCGTAGTTCTACGTCATGAGCTCAGCTCACTCAGATAAGCTTTGAGCGGTAAATTTGGGCCTAGATATGAGAGAATACATCTATGTGGTAAGTGTGCACCACATAAAACAAATCCTGCAGCACACTGCATAATGAGAAAAAAAAACTGAAACCCGTAATTTTCGATTAAAGCAGCGACTTTGCAGTGTTTTTTGTATATTTTTTATAGGTGTATTTGCGATTTCTTAGTCTCATTTGATAGAATGGAAGATATATTACAGATATAGAGATGATTTTGATTGGTTTTATTACTGCAAATGGCTTGAAACAGAGCTCAAAGTAGCGGAAATGTTCAATTTTTGCCGATAATCAAGAGTAAACAAATGACCTCACACGTCTAATACGCGCCAGCTGGTAGGTCTAATATACGTTCACAAATGTGGTGATATTATTTGTATAATTATTAAAATATTGCATAACATTAAATCTTCCATTTTTTGGTTTGAATAAAATTCATTATGTGAATAAAAATCAAAATGGAATTCATTTGTAAAGACTGAAAAAGTAACTAATGAACAGAGGAAATGTTAGTTTAGTGCCAGGAATGCCTGCATTGTTTATTTTGCACCCTATTTTGAAATTAGAATATTTTGAACTTTGAGTTAAATTGGCTAAATTACCAATTTCCAATCACTTTATTTTGTAGTTGAAACAGTTGACTAGGCGATTTCTTGTACTCATTTGATAGAATAGAAGTAATACTAGTGAAATAGCTAAGAATTTGGTCGACTGGAATAATGTAATTGGCCTAAAATGGGAGTCAAAGTCGGCAAAATCGCTGATGCATAAATATCGCTGACACATCAAAATTCATGAGAGCATAATTCGTCAATTTTCAATCAAATTTCGTAATTTTGTTTTATTACCTTCAGAAAAGATTCTCTACCATTTCATAAGATTTTGGGGGAAAATTCTTGGACACTGGCACACCCTTCAAAAATGGCCTTGGACCCTGAAAGGGTCCAAGGCCATAAGTCATGTCATCAGCAAAGAGAATTGGTTTCAGGCGTTGTGATACATTGGGAAGATCATTGATGTATAAGAGGAAGAGCAGGGGACCAAGGACACTTCCCTGTGGTACTCCAGTATCAAGTGGCCGTGTTGAGGAGGTTGTGTCTTTAACCCATAAACGGTCCAAACGTATATACAGTAGATCGTCATTTAGCACGAGATTATGTTGCACGTTATGGCTATTGCACGATTGAAGAATTTTGGCACATTATTATCTAACACGACATAAAAATGATATTACACGGTTGCGGGAGGGAAAAAATTTTTGAACGCACGGTAGCCCGCGGTGGGTTAAACCACTGAGTCAGTGGGGGTCCTACTGAGGGTGGCTATGAGCCACACCAAGTGTTTAATGCTGACGAGAGAAGTGTTTTCTGGAAGAAAATGCCAACACGAACTTATATCAGTCAGCATGAGAAAAGTGCACCAGGCTTCAAGACAGCAAAGGATCGCTTCACCTTGCTCCTTTCGGTAATGCATCAGGTGATTTCAAGTGTAAGCCCAATCCTCGTGATTAGAGGAAAGGGAATTTGTTTTTCTTTCCGCTAACTGTAAGTTTATTCAGATACACTGGGCCAGGAGCTGAGTCTCGACCCCTGCAACCACAATTAGTGAGTACAGTTACATTGATTATCATAATAGCATATGTGTAGAGAACCTAGGATAACCCAAAAAAGTCAGACAGAATGGAAATAAGTCACTCTGACTTTTTGGGTTGTCCTAGGTTCTCTACACATATGCTGCAATGTATGATAATCTTGTAACTGTATCTGTGTATACCTGAATAAACTTACTTACAGTTTGCGGAAGAAAAACAAATAACCATTCCCACAAGCAGCCGCCTATTTCATACGCTCAAAAAAGTTCTCTGCTACAAGCCAGCTGTGTTTGTGAAGAGGAGAGAGAGTGAATTGTGTTTTGATCTTTAAATTACTATATCTTGTATCTGCCAAGCAATCATGACACCCAGTAGGCATACCAGTGTGTATAATATTAAGGTACTAAAAGGACCCCAATGGAAATAAGTCACTCTGTCTAACTCTTTGGGTTATCCTAGGTTCTCTACACATATAATGCTATGTATGATAATCTATGTAAATGTATTTGTGTATACCTGAATAAACTAACTTACTTACTTACGCTAGCTATGCTTGCTCAAAGGTGCAAGAAAAGGTATAAGCATTTAAGTCTTAGAATTAACAAAGAAAACAAAGATATTTGACAAGACATAACCTGTGGCCGTAATGAAGTGTTGCTTAGTACACATAAAAAGAGGTAAACATAAGTTTTGTGTGACTGACTGACTGACTGACTGAATGACTTACTTACTGACTGAATGACTTGACTGACTTACTGAATGACTTGACTGACTTGCTTACTGACTGAATGACTTACTTACTGACTGAATGACTTGACTGACTTACTGAATGACTTGACTGACTTACTGAATGACTTGACTGACTGACTTACTGACTGAATGACTTGACTGACTTACTGAATGACTTAATGAATGACTTGACTGACTTACTGAATGACTTGACTGACTTACTGAATGACTTTGCTGACTTACTGAATGACATTGCTGACTTACTGAATGACTTGACTGACTTACTGAATGATTTGACTGACTTACTGAATGACTTGACTGACTTGACTGATTTACTGAATGATTTAAAGTTAGACACTCAGTACAACCATCGACTTCAGTTCCAGACCCTCTACTATCCACCTCAGCCCAGTAGGGCCACAGCATATCTCTCCACTCTCTTCACAATCATCCACAAACACCAGCACCCACAATTTAACCCTTTCGGGTCGGTGCCGTACTTGTACGTTTTACAAGCAGGGGTTGGTGCCGTACTAGTACGCGTAAATTCTAGCGGCTTCAAATCGAGGGGAGAAAGCTGGTAAGCCTGCATATGATAGAATGGGTCTATGTGGTAAGTGTTCCCAGTAGGAAAAATCTATGCACCGGCATTGCATTGTGGGAGTGGTAATTCAGTACACCTTGTCACCAAGCAAGGCGGTAAGGAATACCTCACTCCAGCAATGTGAGTGGTTGGGAAGGCTCGGGGGAAAGACAGTGGGGTGGGTGGGGAATACAGTGGTGGGAGTGGGGAAGGCAGTGGGGAGTGGAAGGTGGGGAAGGCAGTTGGGAAGAGAGTGGGGTGGGAAGACAGTGGGGTGGGTGGGGAAGGCAGTGAGGAAGACAGTGGGGGTGGGAAGACAATGGGGGAAAGGCAGGCTGGCAGGCTGGCAGGCTGGCAGGCTGGCAGGCTGGCAGGCTGGCAGGCTGGCAGGCTGGCAGGCTGGCAGGCTGGCAGGCAGGCAGGCAGGAAGGCAGGCAGGCAGGCAGGCAGGCAGGCAGGCAGGCAGGCAGGCAGGCAGGCAGGCAGGCAGGCAGGCAGGCTGGCTGACCAGCTGGCTGGCTAGCTAACTGGCTCTGTCACACAGGTACACATAAATACATAGTGTAAATAACCTAGGGTAAATACATAGTGTAAATTACAGAGGATAAATACATAGTGTAAATTACCTAGGATAGCCCAAAAATCCAGACTGGCAAATAATATATCAGGACTCAGATGTGGCAGTGTTGGTTCAATAGTGACTGTCTCTGAGACAGACAGAAAGACAGACAGACAGGCAGACAGACAGGCAGATAAAACAGTGAAAACAAATAAAGGGAAGGCTGTGTATCCTCATTTGTCAAATGTCATCACTCTTGATAAGATGAGGCTAACCCCTGGCTGGCTGGCAGGGAGGCAGGGATAGTGGCAGAGAGGGAGGGAGGCAGGGGTTGAGGCAGGCAGGCGAAGGCAGTGTTCCTCATTTGTCAAATGTCATCACTCTTGATAAGATGAGGCTAACCACTGGCTGGCTGGCAGGGAGGCAGGGAGGGGTGGAGGGAGGCCGGGAGAGTGGCAGGAAGGGAGGGAGGCAGGGGTTGAGGCAGGCATCCGAAGGCATCAAATGTCAACAGTAATTAGTTTAGCGATAATAAATAAGATAAGAGGACCCTCACCCTCTTCAAATGTCACTTTTGTAATTAGATTAGTGATAAGACTGACAATTACACCTTCCTTTAATAATAATAATAATAATAATAATAATAATAATTTATTATTATTATTATTATTATTATTATATTCTCACGTGTATCCTAGGTAATTCCTTACCTGTGTCTGGCGGTTCTTTAAAATGTCCCTAAAATGTAACAAGACATTGTCATTAAACATGTCGCATCACGGCGTGCAACATCTTGGTTAGGGTGATAATCATCCATAAAGCCTGCACATCAGCCCATTTTGGCACAGATCTCCTAATCCTTTAAGAAAGGGACCTTCTTCCATCTGGTTCCACCTCCTCCTCTGGACCATTTTCTTGAACTGTGGTCTGTTGTTGCTGTTGAAGCTCTTGCAGATCTTCAGTGGTTAACTCTTATTGTGCTCCTCCACCAACTGTTCCACATCCTGGGGACAAACATCAACCCCATGGACTTGCCCAGTTCCACAATTTCTTGCACAACAGGCTCAGGCTCAGGGCTGAGGTCAGCCCCAAAACCTTCAAAATTTGGAACAGTC
>WNWK01030439.1:0-23510 GCA_009830355.1 Cherax destructor
TTTGGAAAGGTGGGGTTGCTTTTAAAAAAATAAATTTTACCTAATCGGACAATATATATATATATATATATATATATATATATATATATATATATATATATATATATATATATATATAAAAGGGTCCATTGGTAAAATTGTAAAGCTAAAGAACTCAGAAAAATTTTTTTGGATTTTTTGATCCCTTTTAATTTCCATTCTCCTAACCCCCATTTTTTAATTTTTTTTTCCAATGGTTTTTTTATTAAAAAATTTTAAAAAGTTTAAAACTTTTTATTAAAATATATAAGTGGGTAAAATAATTAAATTTGCCTTTGTATGTTAAAAGGTTCAAGTTTCCCTTGGCCCCAAATAAACCCCCTTAACAAAGGGGGAAAAAATATACCCCTTTACCCGTTAGTTTTGAGCCCTTAAATTAGATGATCCCCCCCAGGGGCCGGGGTTTACCTATAAAAAAAAACATATAATATAATTTATATTTTTATTTATTAATTAATTTTTTTAATAATATATAAATAATAATTTATAAATTTCCCCGGGGAAGAACATTTAACCTTAGGGACGCCGATTTTATAAAGCTTTTTGTCTTTCCCCAGGGCTCAGCAGGAGGTTTCACGGGTTTAAGGCCACAACACGTAAAACAAATGCTCAATCCAGGTCTTGGTGAGGTCTCTGAGAGATTGTTGTCTAACTCACCAAATTTTCCAATGGGTGCCTGGCTGGTGTGTCCCACAGGCCATTAGCCCCTTTTTCTTTGGTGCCTCACTGTGTGCCCCCCGGAAAAAAGGATGGAGGAATCGGGCCCCAAGGTGGGCAACACCCTTCCCCCTATTTCCCAAGGCTGATAGAAGGGTGAGTAAAGATGCTGCCTCAATTTTAAAAACCCAAACCCAGCTGGTTTTTGGTGTTCAACAAGGTGTGAACACCCCCCAACCCAGTATACATCAAAAAATGTCCAATGAAAAACTTTAATAAAATTGGATTTTGCCAATTTTTTCAACTCAGTCAGAAGGGGATGCTGCTCCCCAAGCAGTTTCTGGCACTTTCCTTCCCTCCATCCTTTCTAGAATCTGTTACAGTGTGGCTTCTAAATTTTTGTTTGGGGACCATGAAATTGACTCGTGGGGGGTGTGCAAAGGGAGACCCTCTTGCCCCCTTTCTATTCTGTCTGCCATCAAGGATGCCAGAAGCATTGTCCAGTGAGCTCTATCTGGTTTTTGGATGATGGCCCCTAGCTGGCACGCACAATCTCTCTGGGAACATCGGGAAAAATTTAAAAGATATGGTAGGTAGCCGGGCCTATCTTTAAACCCCACCAAATGTGAGATTTTTCCCACCAATCCACAGATGATCCAGGACATTAGGGCTTTTTTACCGGGGCACGAGCCATCGATCCAGCCAACAGCACTCTCCTTGGTGCTCCTCTTGGGCCCAATGCCATCGATCGGGGGAAAAAAATCCCCACCTCGGACGATGGAAGGTAGGATGAAAGACATCGATACATGATCCCTTTTTACCTACTCACCAGGTGCCTGTCAACCCCAAAACTTACATACCCCTGAGATGCCCCCCGCCTTCAACGCCCAAAACTCGGGGGTGACTCTCTCCTCAAGACCATGCTAGAGAGTGTATTGAACTTTTCCCCCGAAAATGGACAGTGGTTTGGGCCCCACTTCCAGTCAGACTTGGGGGGGTGGGGTCGCAAATCCTCCCAGATTCCCTACCAGCCCTTATCCTCTTCCATTCATCAAATGAGCTTAAAAAAAATTCTTCCAGACAACCTCAGTGATTCAGCAGGATACAGGACCCTAGCAACCAGGGATCACTGAATGGGAACTCTTGCTGCTCCAACACCAAAATAGTGAAGAACTGGCCTACAAACAGTAAGCTGGGACGGCCCCATCGCTGAAAAGATACTTGCCAAAAGCTCGGGCCTCCCCTCAACAGGAGACTGCCCGTCTCCTAGCTGTGAGTGCACTTCACTCTGGGGACTTCCCCAAACAGTTCCCATTTTGGGCCCTGGGCCCCCTGGACCCTAAAACCCTTGTATTGCAGTGGCTCTGCGCCTTGCTGCCCCCATTACGGAAATGTGTATTTTCGGCTGCCAACCGACCAATATGGGCTACATGGGCTTAACTGTTCTAAAACCAAGGGTTGGCATCAAGACACAATGAGGTCAACACATCTAAGAGAACCCTTGCTGCTGGATGCCCAGCCGAGAAGCCTGATCACTGCACCAACAACCCCCCCCCAAACCCCGCAAACCGCCCCCACGGGTCACCATCTATCCCTTTGGGAAAAATGGCAAGCTCTTAGCATGGGATTATCCTGTGTGTCGACACTGGCTACACCTACATCCATCACAGTGTTGGGGGACAGGGGGGAGCTCACCCCAGGGGGAGTACAAGATCGGCAAGTACAGGGACATAACCAACAGTACAATTTGTCCCAGTGGGATCAAAGCCTTGGGGGTGGGAAAAAAAGCAACACGTTTCCTTAAAGAACTGGGTTCCAGACTCATCGACACCACCAGGGACCAAAGGGGAGCCACGTTCATGTTCCAGCGTCCAGGTGGCCATCCCGAGGGGAAAAGCATGCTGCATACTTGGCTGGGTCCGGCTTCGGAGGAACTGGAGGGATTCATAATCTTTGAATATTGTACCATTGTATTCATGTTTGTGTTTTCTTTAAAAGTATTCTGTCTATTAATAAAACAAAAAAAAAAAAAAAAAATTTATATATATATATATATATATATATATATATATATATATATGTCGTGCCGATTAGGGGGTCAAATTTCAAGAACTCATCTAAAATTAAGTCCTTTTTAAAATTTTTCTTATACGTTTAAAGATATATTTTTTTTATTTATGTTAATGTAAAAATTTTTAATTTTTTACCGAAAACTTTGAAAACTACCTAACCTTATTACAACAAGCGCAATTTTAAATTTTGCCCAACCCCAAATAAAAATATTTTAGATACGTTAACATTAATTTAATAATAAAAGAAACACAATAAATATATTTTTTTGTTATGTTCAAAGTGTTGGGAAATTTTGCATACACAAATTTTCGCTTGTCTTTATAAGGTGAGCGTTCTTTTGCCAAAATCAAGTTTTACCTAATCGGCACAACACACACAAAAAAAATTATATATATATATATATATATTATATAATTTTATATATTTTTATATATATATATATATATATATATATATATATATATATATATATATATATATATATATATATATATATATATGTCGGGGAAGGAAAAACTTGGATTTTGGCTTAAATAAAAACCCCGCCATATAAAACAAATTTGTGTATGCAAAAATTTCAAAAAATTTTTTGAACCTAAGAAAAAATTTTTATTGTGTTGTTTTTTTTAAAAAATGTTCGTTCAAAATATATTTTTAGGAAATTAAATTCCCTTGTTTAAAAAGGTTTGGAGGTTTTCGTTTCTCTTGGAAAAAATTAAAATTCTTCATTAACATAAAAAAAAAATATATCTTTAAACAAAAATTAAAAAAGGACTTTAGATGAGTTCTTCATGCGTTTACAATCGGCACACATATATATTTTCATATATATATATATATATATTTTGTCGTGCCGAATATAAAATTGGTCAATTTAGCGAACTCATTTAAAATTAAGTCCTTTATAAAACTTTCTTTGTAGTTTAAATATATATTTTTTTATTTATGATAATGTAAAATTAATAATTTTATACCCAAAAAATTAAAAAAATTACCTAACCTTATTATAACAAGCGACGTTTAATTTAACCCCCCAACAAAATATTTTTAGATAAGTTTAAATAATAATAAAAACACAATGAAATTTTTTTTTCGTTAGATTCAAATTATTTTGCGAAATTATTGTTTAAAATTTTCGCTTCCTTATTCGGCAAGGGCGTCTTTTTAAGCCAAAATCGGAAGTTTCCTATTCGGCACGACATATATGGACAACCCTTTGCATTTTTGATCATTGACTGTTGGAGTTTAAATAAGGCCAGATAAGGTAACTTGTATATCATTATCATATCTGATTAAAAAATACCAGATATCCGAAGTAGTGCCTTTTTTTTTTAAAAATTGGCAATTTTTAAAGCGCCCTTCGGTTTATATCGGAGGGACTCCAGAGGACTATTCAGAGCGATCATGGTTCAATTTTCTCCCAAAAACTTTTTTGGAGGTTTTTAGCTGTTTTTGGGATTAAGCAGCCATTTTCCCGGGCCTTTTTATTCTCAGTCCCCAGGGAAAGGAAAGATTCCACAAACTTTAAAAACCATGTGGGGTTGATATTTAAAAACCAAGAGGACCTCTGAGTGCTAAAGAGGGTTGGCTGAGATTCCTTAGTATCCCAATGGCTAAAGGTAATTAAAAAACCAGGAAAAATGAAACCTATGACTAAGGTATAAACATTGGGAAAGTGAAAGACCAGTAATCTGCTCTTTGGGCACACCATAAATGCAGTGTTTACTGGCCAAAAATGCAGAAATGGGTAAAATCCACCCATCATTCAGATTAAAAAAACTTTCAGCTACCTTATGCCCCGATAACAATTATTCCTGTCTTGCAGGCCCCGCCAGGGTGAGCCTTGTAAGAAGTCCCCGGGGGGGTCTTAGAAACCCCCGTCCTCTTTTGTAGTGGCTCCGGAAGCACATGTGGCTGATCATACCAACCTTCGAGGCTTTTCTTGTCCCTTTAACTAATATGGACAAGGAATATTTCCATTTGTGATTTTATAGGCCATTATCAACCAATGTAACCACATTTTTATGTATAACTCGCCGGCCTTTTAAAACTGACAACTTGTTTGAAAGAGCTTTAGGCACTGCGCATAACTGGGTGTTTTAGTTATGGTTTCTGAAAACTGGACGGGGTGTAAAACCAACTGAGTGACTCTCTCTGTAGCAATTTATTATTCTGCTGATACTAATCAACTTTATATACTGAAAATAATTTTGTGAAGGGTATAAAACATGCCCTTTTTTTTTGTACCTGTGTCCTAACACTAATCATATTACGCAGATAATACAAGAATTACCTCGCTTTACTATCCTTTGTCGTTATAACAACATTCATGAACTTAATACACCGACAACGTTGTGCTGAGACGTCCAGACAAAGTGAAATAATGGCACTCTGACTACACTTTGCAAGCTGATTAAAAGCAAAATAAAAACTATGAAATTGATACGAATTTCTTCAACACACGACTGAAAAAGACGATGTCCCTAAACGCCAGTATTACGTTAATGAAACTATTCATCTTATTACCTTCCAAACGATGACACAACCGTCACAGACCGGGGCGGGGGGCGTTGACCCCGGAACTCTCTCGGAAACCCAGGTAAACACCCCCCCAGTACTTACAAAAAATTTGGTTACAGTTTTTTGTGTCAAATCAGCTGAAAAAAATTGGCCTGGGAGTAAAGTTCCCGTTAAAAAAATTTTTAAGTTTACCTGTAATATGATGAAGGAATGGGGTTTTAAAAAAATCTGGGATGAATCCACCCCCAACAGATCTTAAATTATCAGGCATTGTCGTTGGTAAAAAAAATTTTACCTAGTTGCAGTAGATAACTTCCATGCTGATATATTAACAGAATTGAAAACAATCCACTCATTTTTAATTTTTTAACATATACAGAAACAAAAGAAAAAAGACAACAGAATTTTTGAAAGGCCAAGTCCCCCCCCAGAATAATAATATATATGTCGCAAGCATTCTTTATAAATACAATCCCTCAATTTTCAGAATACCAAAGCTTCAGTGCCATACGCGCTTAAAATCACCATAAAGATAATTTTTTGTAGCCGTTTGTTTTTTTCTAGGACTGCAAGAAGATTTTTTATCAAGGACATTCTAGAAAATAATCGGTCCCCTGAATTTTCCCTGGATACATCAAAATTAGATCACGAAACTGAGTTGAGACATTACTTCCCCAAATATCAACTACTTAAAGACATTATCCCCCTTTACACCCCGATACCATAATACCCACTAGCCGGGGAGGGTCTTACTGAAAGTGTTGCTCTTTCCCGTAATATGGGTGTATCCCAGCAAAGTTTCTGATGTCCATCGAGACTTAGAGGCAGGCATTTATTAAAGGCTTCATTGCATTTTTTAGTAAAAATGGGGGGAAATGGCTTAGAGAGTCATGCAGCATGTGCTTCCTGAAGTACCAAAAACACACACTGGCTAGTTCACAAAACTGCTTTTTGTTGCAGAACTCACGGGAGTATATCTGATACGCATGAACCTACAAGCAGGAAGGACGATTTCTTTATCCAGGAAAAAGTCCACCTACAAACCTCCGGTATTTTGTCATTAAACAAGTTTTCATAATTATTATGTATTGGGGGGGAGTGAGACAAGGAGCTGTCCCCCAATAAAAAAACTCTTCAGATGTTGCCTTACTTTTATGTAGTGTGCCATCAAAAAATTTTGCCCAGTATTGTTTTTTCTACTTATGTTCAATTGAAATAATGTCTCCCAAAGTGGTGACACCTGTCTTGAAGGTGATCACGTGATGCACCATTTTCCTGGACTTTAGAACGGAATTTGGAGAAGATGTTGATAGAAACGACTTTCTTGTGGTATGTCACGTGCTTAAAGGAATCAGTGTAATCACTTTGAGACCAAAAGAACCATGGGCAATAAGCTTACATGTGAACCCAACTGGAAGTTTTCTTGATCTCTTGGTATCATCAGCAGAAACTCAATCAAGATTAAAAAAGAAAAACTGAAAACCAGAATAACAGAAGACCCCAGTGACCGAGAAGGATTTCGCCACAAACTTTAACTACTCATTCATCCACTGAATCCAAAACCTCACACAAAAAACATTTTGAACATTGTTATAGGCAGGATACACCCCCCAAATATTAATATTCGCAACACTATATTCACAGCATACAATTAAATGGAAGATTTCGAAGGTGTCCAAATGAAATTTATAAAAATCCCTAAAAGTTACTACAATGGTTGTTACAAAGAATCATTAATGTTGGCACGTTTAAAGTCTTTGATTATGGCTTGATATACTCCCCAAGTTGGACTACAGAAAACTCTTGTGTCATTAATGTAAATCTTGACTCATAAGTTAAGGCCATTTCCTACTTTCAGGTTTAATTATTTCGAACAGATGAGAATAAACAAATCAAAGTAAAAAAAAAGCAGACTGCTGCAGCAAGCTGTTTATTCCTGACGTATGGCAGTGACTGACGGATCCCGCTTTATTGTGGCCCATTTTGTGGCCTAAACTGGCAGTGTGGTGACTCTGTGTTGTTTCAAGAGCGCAGTAATTTGAAAGTTGGAAATCGGTGATGTTTACTTGATCTTTGACCGACGTAAGATATACAACACAAAAGATGTTACAAGGAACAGTAAGTTGCTGGGGCAAGTAGAATTCACCAGATTTTGTCCATCCCAGAGAATAAAAAAAAACTGCATTCTGCATGACATAAATTTTCTCTGTCATAAAACAGCAACACAAGATTGTTGTGAGAGGACTGGAGTGAATTTCCCAAAAGGGAATGTGTGGTTCACCAATTAAAAGGCACGAAAGTGAAACCAAGCATGAAGAAATAGATGTCAAAATTACTAAACTAACAAAGTAAATACTGATGGATGAACAAAAGTAAATGTAGTGTCAGCTGATTCTGATGTCTTGCTGCTGCTGCTGCTGCTGCTGCTGCTGCTGCTGCTGCTGCTGCATCACTATTACAAGCAAATTATTTCAAGTCTAATTGTTTATATAATTACCTAATTGTTTATATAATTCAAGTCTAATTGTTTATATAATTGGTACATTTATGTAAAGAATAGCAAATTTTAACAGATTTTTGTTGCACATGCAAGAGTGGCTGTGAGGCTGTTGCTTCTTGCAGTAGCACAGGAATCAAGGTAAAGTAGTCAAAACATTACTTCAAGGTCAGTGTCTCTCGTGATCTCAAGGTCAGTCTCTCTCGTTATCTCAAGGTCAGTCTATCTCGTTATCTCAAGGTCAGTCTCCCCGTTATCGGGAATGTATCTGCATATGTTCGAGATATTTTGATCAAGCTTCACAATCATTAATGCATGTTATAGTAGAGCTAATAAAAGAGCGAATAAAATCAGTATCAGCGAAAATGGGACGAACTAATTCTCAACCTCCAAAGCTTTGTTGACTCCCTCTGATTTCTGCAAAACATAAAACGTATACAACTTGCTGACTGTATCTGGAGGTTCTGTACAATCCTCCCTGCATTACACCAGTCCATTACAGTTACTATGATGCTAATACTTACAAATGTTGCTTCCTGTAATGGTGCCGGATAATGCTGCAATAGCAACTTCAGGTATTTTGTAATTAGTAAAGTGTTCCTAAGTGAAACATCTTTGCACTAGTAATGTGGCTGTACAAATGTAAATTACGCTGGTACATTATTTTGTAACTGTACCAGTCCAGTGACGTACACTGCTTCACTCTTGTGGTACGAAGCAGAGGAGAAAACAAAACATTTTGAAATTATGACGAACTCCAGCAAAAATATGTATAATGATATATGCCATTTTTCTATAAAATGCCCTGAAACTTCTTCTTTTAATCATTCCAATGTTTTATTGGATATCTTTTATAAAAGATCAGAACATTTAAATGTATATCTTTATTGTACTTTCCATATTGATTCAACGACATTTTAATCTTTCTTAGTATTTCTGTGTTCTTGAAGCTTTTTTTAACATTCCAGCCGTCTCCCACCTAAGTAGGTTGATCCAGAAAAGAAGTAACACTTTCACCATCACTCAGCCATCGCCATCTTGCCAGATGTGGCGACCTCACCGCTCAGAGTGGGGCCCCTGTACTTCAACTCCGAGAATCAGGACAACAGGTTTCCCTGAATCCCTTCATAAATGTAACCTTATTCTGCAACAGCATGTTGCATTTCCATCTTCTAATACCTCCACCACCCTATCTAATAACTCTAATCTTTTATTTTAAATTGTTAAATTCATTCATTCCCTGGGCTTTACCAGGTTATTAATCTCACTCAAGACTTCTTCTTTTCTAAACAAAATTTGTTGATAAAAACGTCTCCCAATCTCTCATTTGATCTCCATTTACACACACTTATCACTCTCTCTTAACCTCTCTTTTACTCTCCACATACTCCACCCTCATTTCATCACTTATGCTTTCTATAAACATTTCATATGCTAACTTTTTCTTCCCCTTTCTGCTCTCCCAAACTCGCCATTCCACCAATCGTTCCTCTTCCTCTCGCATCCCCTTTCCTTATATTTACAAAATTCTCCCGCATTCCCTAACACTGCATTTTAAATCTACCTCATATCTTTTGACTCCTCATTACCTATACTCTCTCTAGCCCATCTTTTTTCCCAGCAGTTGTTTATTCTTACCCTCACTACGTCGTTTAATTTACTCACTGATGACAATCTCCTCGTACCTCATCTACCTCTTACTTTCACTGAAACTATAACCAAATGATAATCTGATATATATTTGGCCTTCTAAAAGCATACGCATCAACCTCTTATCCAATAATACATAGTATATCAAAATGTTGTCATTATATCTTATATCATATCTTGTGTAGAGCCTAATGATAGTAGTTTGTTTGCTGTTATACTATGGGTAGACTTCTGAAGCCGTATCATGATAAGTTTAAAATGAATTATCAAAATACGATCATTAGGGCAAAAGTTATTTCAATTTGTTCGTCTAAAGATGGCAATGAACGCCGGGGTGCTCAAGACAGTGTTACCCTCCATTTTTTAATATATGAGTGTAGACCCTATTTTACTACTATACAGTATATGTTCTATTTTAAATTAACATTTGAGTCCATACCCTGTTTTACTATTATTCAGTATGTACCCTATTTTACTAACATTAGAACAGAAATAATAAAAACAAAAATTTTTCGGTTTCTGTGCAGCAGCTGGATACACAACAAACTGAAGTAAGATATATTTGGGAGAGACTATATACTCACCTGCCCTGACGAGTGTGAGACTCAAGATGATTGCTGTAAGTCCCAGATAACTTGAGGGATCCATCATTCAGTTTTCTCTTCTTATTCTCAGGAGAGTTATTGTTGAAACTTTCAGAAGCTCAAATATGACACACTATGATAAAATAAGTAATTTTTATGATTTCTATAATAACTATATTAAGTTTAATTATTTTTTTATCAATTTAATACGATTTTGAGTCGCTGCGTTAATTTTGGTGATCCTTTTGCAAACTATCGATGGATTTCTTAATTCACATTTAATGTCTTTACTCATAAAAGTAGAAGAGATGCTGAAACAAATCCTCTCTTGTAATGAAAATAAAAATAAGGAAAATTTACTTAATTTTTCTGGAAGAATCTGGGTTTTATTAACAGCAAATTCCTTTATCACTGAAACTTTCTTCACTCACAAATTTGTTTATTTCGTTGCAATTAAGCAAACTTTAGTTAAGAATTATTTCCTTTTGAATTTTTCCTTGAAATGACCAGACACAAAAAGATCTTTCATAAAACTAAAAATCGTCATTTCAAGAAAGATGAACGCCATTATACGAACATTTTTTTCACATTTATTTATTTCATATTTCAACTTCTACTTGTTATTATTAATACACGAGAAAATCACTTTAATATATATTATGCCTACAGCCAATAATACCTTGTTTTCTGTGTGATATTTTTTTCCATATGATTAGGCAGATGTTTAATGCAAGTTTCATCAGTTATTGAGTGTCTTATGTCCCTGTCTTCTTCCTCCTCGTCACTCACACCTAAAACGAGAAGAGATTATTTTTTAAAAATATAATTTAAATATTAAAGATACACAAATGTTTCACAAGTATCTCATTTATAAAACTAGTAAGCAGTAAGTAAGAGAGGGTGAAGGTTTATAAACAAAAAGAGGAGGCAGTTAGGTTAAGATAAAACAACTATTGGAGGATAGATGGGCTATGAGAGTGTAGGCAATGGGGCCCAAGATGTATGGGGTAGATTTAAAAATGTAGTGTTAGAGTGTTCAGCAGAAGTTTGTGGTTACAGGCGAGTGGGTGCGGGAGGGAAGAGGAGCGATTGGTGGAATGATGATGTAAAGAGTAGTAAGGGAAAAAAAGTTAGCATATGAGGGGTTTTTTACAAAGTAGAAGTGATGCAAGGAGGGAAGAGTATATGGAGAGAAAAGAGGGTTAAGAGAGTGGTGAATCAATGTAAAAGAGAGCAAATGAGAGAGTGGGTGAATGTTATCAACAAATTTTGTTGAAAATAAGAAAAGTTTTGGAGTGAGATTAATAATTTGAGGAAGCCTAGGTAACAAATGGATTTGACAGTTAAAAATAGGAGAGGAGAATTATTAAATGGGAGGGTTAAAGGTATCGGGGAAAATGGAGGGAATATTTTGAGTTGTTAAATGTTGATGAAGACAGGGAAGCTGTGATTTCGTGTATAGGGCAGGAGGAATAACATCTTGTAGGAGTCTGGAAGGCCAGTTGTGAGTGTGGGGGGAAATTCTTTAGGCAGTGGGTAGAATGAAAGGGGTAAGGCAGCTGGGATTGATGGGATAAAGATAGAAATGTTAAAAGCAGGTGGTGATATAGTTTTGGAGTGGTTGGTGCTATTATTTAATAAATGTATGGAAGGGTAAAGTACCTAGGGATTGGCAGAGAGCGTGTATTGTTCCTTTGTATAAAGGCAAAGGGACAAAGAGAGTGCAAAAATTATAGGGGGAAAAAGTCTGTTGAGTGTACCTGGTAAAATGTATGGAAGAGTTATTATTGAAAGAATTAAAGTAAGACAGAAAGCAGGATAGCAGATGAACAAGGGGCTTTAGGAAAGGTAGGGGTGTGTAGATCAAGTGTTTACAGTGAAACATATAGGTGAACAGTATTTGGATAAGGGTAAAGAGGTTTTTTTAGCATTTATGGATTTGGAAAAGGCGTATGATAGGGTGGATAGAGGTGGCAATGTGGCAGATGTTGCAGGGGTATGGAATAGGAGGTAGGTTACTGAAAGCAGTGAAGAGTTTTTATGAGGATAGGAGGCTCAGGTTAGAATGTGTAGGAGGGAGGGGGACTATTTCCAGTAAAAGTGGGCCTTAGACAAGGATGTGTGATGTCACCGTGGTTGTTCAATAGGGTGTGTAAAAAAAGAAAATTGAAAGTGAATATAGGAAAGAGTAAGGTGATGAGGATAACAAAAAGATTAGGTGACGAAAGATTGGATATCAGATTGGAGGAGATAGTATGGAGGAGGTGAATGTATTCAGATATTTGGGAGTGGACATGTCAGCAGATGGGTCTATGAAGGATGAGGTGAATCATAGAATTGATGAGGGAAAAAACTGAGTGGAGCACTTTGGAGTCTGTGGAGACAAAGAACTTTGTCAATGGAAGTAAAAGGGGGAAAGTATGAGAGTAAAGTTATACCAACACTCTTATATGGGTGTGAAGCATGGGTGATGAATGTTGCAACGAGGAGAAGGCTGGAAGCAGTGGAGATGTCATGTCTGAGGTCAATGTGGTGTGAATATAATGCAGAGAATTCGGAGTTTGGAAATTAGGAGGAGGTGCGGGGTTACCAAAACTATTATCCCGAGAACTGAGGAGGGGTTATTGAGGTGGTTCAGACATGTAGAGAGAATGGAGCGAGACAGAATGACTTCGGGGTGTATAAATCTGTAGTGGAGGGAAGGCGGGGTAGGGGGCGGCCTAGGAAAGGTTGGAGGGAGGGTGGTAAAGGGGTTTTGTGTGCGAGGGCTTGGACTTCCAGTAAGCATGTGTGAGCGTTTTGATAGAAGTGAATGGAGACAACTGGTTTTAATACTTGACGTGCTGTTGGAGTGTGAGCAAAGTAACATTTATGAAGGGATTCAGGAAACCGGCAGGCCGGACTTGAGTCCTGGAGATGGGAAGTACAGTGTCTGCACTCTGAAGGAGGGGTGTTAATGTTGCAGTTTTATAACTGTAGTGTAAAGCACCCCTCTGGCAAGACAGTGATGGAGTGAATGATGATGAAATTTTTTCTTTTTCGGCCACCCTACCTTGGTGGGAATCGGCCGATGTATAATAAATTATATATATATATATATATATATATATATATATATATATATATATATATATAAATATATTTATATATATATATATAATGTATAGGGAGGTACTACCTCTGGAACTGTCTTGCTTCAGGGAAAACTGAAAGTTCTCCCTGAAGCTGTTTAAATTTTATCCTACTACCCCAATATTTTCTATATACTTTATTTGAAGACAATATATATATATATATATATATATATATATATATATATATATATATATATATATATATATAAAAAATATAAATTTTATGAAAACGACCAAAAGTGAGGGTATTATCCAGTCAGTGACACTAAACACTTATAGCTTACATGGCCTTGACAAATACTACCTGTCATTCCTCGAATGGGCAACAGAATGAGATGGCCTTGTGGTTGGGACTCGGAGTGAATCCCACAGTCTATTGTCACTAGTGCAGCTGCTGCCAGGCATGATGATAAATTCTTATACGTTGGGGAAGAATTTCTTTACAGGTTCATTAAATCCATTGAACGTGGAGGAGTGGAGCTACTGCTTGAAATTATATTGAATAATCCAGCATGGAATTCAGGAGAGAGTTGGAGTCACTGTGTTTAGGTTGACAAAAGATAGAAAGCATTAACTACCTCATTAAATAACTTAAAAGTGAGATAGACATCTGGCGTGAAGAAAGAAAGAACTAATGATTACGTTAACAGTCTTATCTTAAAATAATCGATTTTTTCGTAGAATCTCACCAACAGAGTTATATCCAAATGGAGCACCGAGGAGACTAATAAAATGGGATTAATGACATGTAAGGGCTGCAATGAAAGCTTTGACCCCATCAATAATGCGTTGACAGGGGGGGATGCGTAGCTCTCATATGGTGGGTTTAGGATGAGTCCTAAAGTCTCTCCGTTGTCTTTAAGCTCTATTGCTAATCTCTAACTTAATGTTTGTTGTTCCAGCAAGAAACGTAATTATCAAGGGAAAAAAATGCAAACAGAAAAGCGGATCGCTCTGGTGAATACTTTCAAATGTGTCGATTTCATGTTCACAAAAAAACAATTCGACTTATTGCTTTAAGATAAGAGGACAAAAGCAAGTATTAGCAAAGTCTAATTTAAATAGATTCCTGGTAGGTGAGGGTCACATGTATGTGATGCATGACCTACAGCTTTGAAGAAGTAAGAAAAAAGTTAAATTATTTTTAGCGTCGTGACTGTATAGTAACTTAATACTCTCGTAAGGTGGGGGAACGACATTGTTATCATACACAAAAGTAAGCGCTAAAGCACCAAAGAAGGGGAAGGTCAAATACTGTACCGACAGATTGTGGAGTAAAGACTTGAACAGCTTAGGATATTTTGTTAAAATTATTTCCACCTACTAGTAGCTACGTAAGCCCATACAGAGATTACATTAGCACGGATTATACACTGAACAGAGGGTGGTTGAAGCAGAGAGAGTCAGTTCAGGAGCAGTGATATGCAGTGAAGGTGCAGAACCATATTTACGATATCCATTTGTGATGCCTTCGTAAATTATAATCAACTTTACAGAGTACACCTAAGAAACTGAATCCTTGTTAGTTTTGTTAGACAATGCTATTATGACAGCTTCCAAATAACGTTGCGTTTTGTAGATTACTCTCTTTAATAAATTCAGTAGATTTATCCCATTTCTTGAGATACCCATTTGAGCTACGATGTATCATACAAGAATTGTCTAAATTCAGTCGCGTGCTGAGGGGGGGGGGGGCGAAGGGGCGGTGGCTCCGGACATCCAAATGGGGAAGGCATCCAATTAGAGGAAATAAGATAGTGATTTTGAAATTTCAGCAGTGATAAATCAATTTTTGAGGCACCCCCACTACAGAGGCAGTGGTTGGCCCTTTAACCCTCTAACATAGTGTACCCTTTCTGTCCAGAGAAATTGTGCCCCCACAGCATGCGCTTGAAGTACAGTACGTGGAGCATCCATCAAAGCAACAAGCAGTTCCGTTTTAGCTTTATTAAATTTTTGGTCCCCAGTTTCATCATCAGTGGAGAAAGTCTCAAAACGTTTGCAGGATCCGAAAATAGTTTCCATGAAGCTTCTTGTGAACTGAAAGGACTTGTTCATATCTTGAATTTGAAGAATGACAAAATCATCCACAATGAAATACATTTTGGGTAATGAATATTGTGGAAATTGGGAATACTAATTGCACGAACAAGGAGAAGAATAATGACTGGACAGTCAGCAAGAGATAGTGGACTGACGGCACAAGAAGAAATGAATAGAGTAATGGTAGAGATTGTGAACTGATTAAAACAAAAATTGAAGACCTCAGTGTCCGTCCTTCGGACTCGGTGTCCGTCCTCCCGGACTCGGTGTCGTCCTCCGGACTCGGGGTCGTTGACTCGGTGTCCTCCCCGGACTCGGTGTCCGTCCTCCCGGACTCGGTGTCCGTCCTCCCGGACTCGGGGTCCGTCCTCCGGACTCGGTGTCCGTCCTCCGGACTCGGTGTCCGTCCTCCGGACTTCGGTGTCCGTCCTCCCAGACTTTGGTGTCCGTCCCCCCCGGGCCGGGGTCCGTCCTCCCGGACTGTGTCCGTCCTCCGGACTCGGTGTCCGCTCCGAGACTCGGTGTCCGTCCCCCCGGACTCGTGTCCGTCCTCCCGGAAATCGGTGTCCGTCCTCCCGGACTCGGTGTCCGTCCTCCGGACTCGGGGTCCGTCCTCGGCCGGTGTCCGTCCTCCCGGACTCGGTTCCGTCCTCCCGGATTTCGGTGTCCGTCCTCCGGACTCGGTTCCGTCCTCCCGGACTTCGGTGTCCGCCCTCCGGGCTCGGTGTCCGTCCTCAGGGACTCGGTGTCCGTCCCACGGACTCGGTGTCCGTCCTCCCGGACTCGGTGTCCGTCCTCAGGGAACTCGGTGTCCGTCCCTCACGAACTCGGTGTCCGTCCTCACGAGTTGGGTTTGTCCGTCCTCACATCTGTCCGCCTCACGGACTCGTGTCCGTCCTCCGGGATTTCGGTGTCCGTCCTCACGGATTTCGGTGTCCGTCCTCACGGACTCGTGTCCGTCCTCCGCAAAACTCGGTGTCCGTCCCCCACCGGCTTCCCGGTGCCCCGTCCTCACGGTTTCGGTGTCCGTCCTCCGATTTCGGTGTCCGTCCTCACGGATTTCGGTGTCCGTCTCCACCGTGTCCGTCTCAGGGACTCGGTGTCCGCCCTTCACGGCTCGGTGTCCGCCCTTCCGGACTTCGGTGTCCGCCCTCAGCTGTGTCCGTCTTCCGGACCGTGTCCGCCCTTCAGGGGCTCGGTGTCCGTTTTCCCACGGACTCGGTGTCCGTCTTGCGGACTCAGTGACCAATTTTCATTTCTTCTGAAATTAAATTTTAAAGTAATAATTAAAGATGAACAAGAGAGAAACAAAAAAAGGAATGTTCAGATTTTGGGAAATTATTATGATAATGATGTGGAAACCATTCAATTATATGACGAAATTATTGTTTTTGTGATGATCCTTCCAGCTGGGGGAAATAAATTCCCCTGATGATAAAGACGCTTTTTACTGCAGTATGGGAGGGATGTCTTTCCCACGCTGTGTGTTTACTGCAGTATGGGAGGGATGTCTTTCCCACGCTGTGTTTCATACACATTACTGCTTACAATCGCATTTTCAGTCGCATGTTGTGAAAAGTCATTTTCAAAACTGAAATTAATATAAACATATCTGAGGTCTTCAATGTCACAGGAGCGACTGACCAACCTGGCTTTAATAAGCATTGAAAAAGAATTTCTCACAGCTGATGTAGAAAGTGAAGCACTTATCATTTGGGGAAAAGAACTTAATAAATTTGGTTGATTCATATTTAATTAGAATAAAGTGTTTATTTCGTGTTTCATCTGTGTTTACATATTCAAAATATCTCCCTTTCTCATATTGAGTCTTTGGGGCATACAATCAAGGAGCTGGCCCCGGGCATCACCAGACCCTGCACCCTGGTTACTGAATAAGACACATAAGCAACACTTTGGGATCCCTAATAATAAAAAATAGCTTTGCAGAGTAGCCATATTATATTGGCAGGGATTTTAGTTACTATTAGTTTTGCCTTGAGTTATTCCGTGTAGAGATGTACTAAAATCGGCCTGATAATTAAGGTCATAGCCATCTCAAAACTTTGTTTGTATTTCTCCTCTCTATAGCTTTATGACTGTCGGTGATACATAGTATCACCTGATTCAAATGACAATGCTGAGTAAATATAGGATTACTTTGTCAATAAGTTTGCTACATAGTAGTGCGGTGGCCTATGTAGTAGGTACCATAGTGTTAAGTGTTTTCACGTCGATTCAAGTTGGGCTCAGTTCTTAAAATCCTCACTTCGGGTGAGGTCAACAAAAGTGTTTTAAATGTGTTTGGTTTATTGCTTCCAAAAGTAGGTATAGGTATTTCAACAATTTCCCAGCCAGTCTGTGATGAGCATCTCCGATATCTGAAGTAATTTTTCTGAGGTCAATTCATGTTTTATGGGTTTTGGCCAAGCCATACAACCCGGTTAGTCATAGGTCGCTGCATAAAAGTTAAAATATCATTTTCACCTTGCTCCGTGGGGAAGTATGCTGTAGGCGTGGCTAAGATTATTATTATAATCAAAAGAACCACTAACGTTCCTGTATGGGGATTCCTCTGTGTTATTGCCTCGAATAAAGACATGAACCTTTTCATAATAGTCTGCCCCGTGGAGAATTACTACTACTACGCCATCTTTGTAAGTGGTGGCGACGAATATATTATCATTACAAACTAATTCTGTAAGCTGGAAGAAATGCCGTCGTATGACTACATCAGTAAGGTCGGGTTGCGTAATGGCTGCTTTAATAATTTAGCCTTGTATATAAACTTAGGAATTTTTTTATCTTAGAAGAGATGGACTCAGATATTTCTCGTATTAATTTTTTTTTCAGTCTAAATTTTTGTTATAGATAAGCAGTATTGACTATGGTGAGCATAGTTTCTGCAGTGTGAGTGATGGCTGAGCATAGTTTCTGCAGCGTGAGTGATGGTGAGCATAGTTTCTGCAGCGTGAGTGATGGGCGAGCATAGTTTCTGCAGCGTGAGTGATGGGCTGAGCATAGTTTCTGAACGTGAGTGATGGGCTGAGCATAGTTTCTGCAGTGTGAGTGATGGGCTGAGCATAGTTTCTGCAGTGTGAGTGATGGCTGATAGTTTCTGCAGGGGAGTGATGGGCTGAGCATAGTTTCTGCAGTGTGAGTGATGGGCTGAGCATAGTTTCTGCAGTGTGAGTGATGGGCTCAGGAAGACTGGTTTTCCAGGTGTGGGCAGGACATTGTCTATATCTGGCATCTGTTGGCAGAAAATTCTTAAAAAGTTTAATTTCGGAAAAGTCTCAGTACACGAAGAAGGGGAAAAAAATAGCAAGTTGACATGCAATATTTTGAGTAGAAACTCTTATTCAATATATATATATATATATATATATATATATATATATATATATATATATATATATATATATATATATATATATATATATATATATATCATGCCGATTAGGTAAAACTTGCGATTTTGGCTTAAATAGCAACGCTCACCTTGCCATATAAGACAAGTGAAAATTTGTGTATAATAATTTCGACAAAATCATTCTGAACATAACGAAAAAATATATTTCATTGTGTTTGTTTATTATTAAATTAATGTTAACGTATCTAAAATATATTTAGTTGGGTTAGGCTAAATTAAATTGCGCTTGTTGTAATAAGGTTAGGTAGGTTTTCAAAGTTTCTCTTGGTAGAAAATAATAAATTCTTACATTAACACAAATGAAAGAAAATATATCTTTAAACGTATAAGAGAAAATTTTAGAAAGGACTTAATTTTAGATGAGTTTTTGCTAATTGACCAGTTTTACCTAATCGGCACGACATATATATATATATATATATATATATATATATATATATATATATATATATATATATATATATATATATAGAGAGAGAGAGAGAGAGAGAGAAAGAGAGAGAGAGAGAGAAAGAGAAAGAGAGAGAGAGAGAGAGAGAGAGAGAGAGAGAAGAGAGAGAGAAAGAGAGAGAGAGAGAGAGAAAAACGATTCAAAAATATTATTGTGGATGTTAAGAATGAAAGAAGCTGGATGTCCTGACTCTAAGTGGAACAAAGCTGAAGGGGGTAGGTGAGTTTCAGTGGTGAGAAATAAATGGGATTATGTCAGGGTTTCTGAATAGAGTTAAACTAAGGAGTAGCAATAATGCTGAAGGATAGTTATGGCAGGAAAACAAGGAATATAAATGTATAAATTCAAGGATTATGCGGAATATAACGAGGGTTTGATGTGAAAAGTGGGTTATAGTAAGTGTTTATGCACCTGGAGAAAAGAGAAATTTTGGGAAATGTTGAGTGAGTGCGTGGGAAGTTTTGAACCAAGTAAAAGAGTACTTGTGGTTGGGGATCTCAATCCTAAAGTGGGTAAAAATGTTGGGGAGGGAGTAACAGGAAAATTTGGGGTGTCAGGGGTAAATGAAAATGGGGAGCCTTTAATTGAACTATGTGTAGAAAGAGGTTTGGGAATAAGTAATTCATATTTTATGAAAAAGATGATAAGTATACAACATATGATATAGCACGTAAAGAAGTTAGTTTGTTGCATTAAGAATTGGTGGATAAAAGGTTGAAGGGTAGGCTTCAGGATGTACAGGATGTACATGTATATCGGATCAATATCTAGATGTAGATACAGTTAGAGTATGAGTATGGGACAAAAAGAAAATAACAAGAGAAAATAAGAGAAAAGTGAAAGTTTATATATTAAGGTAGGAGGAAGTTAGTGTGAGATATAAGCAACTATTGGCACACAGGCGAGCTAGTGGAAGTATGGGTAGTGGGGGAGGTAGTTTAAAAATGCAGTATGTATTAGAATGTGGGGCAGAAGTTGGATATAGGAGGGTGGGCAGGAGGAAAGAGGAGGGATTGGTGAAATGATGAGGTAAAGGGAGTGATAAAAGAGAAAGAGGTATCTTATTAGAGTTTTTACAAAGCAGATGTGATATAAGAAGGGCGGAATATAGAGAGAATAAAAGAAATGTGAAAGAGTAGTGAGAGAGTGCAAAAGGAGAGCAAATGATAGAGTGGGTGAGGCACTTTCAAAATTTTTAGTGAAATAAACAAGTTAAGAAAGCCTAGGGAACGAATTGATTTGTTAGTTAAAAACAGACTAGGAGATAAGATGGGTGCTGGAGGTATTGGGAAGAGGCGGGAGTATTTTGAGGAACTTGTAAATGTTGATGAAGAAAGAGAGGCAGTAATTTCATGCACTGGCTAGAAAGGTATAACATATTTCAGGAGTGAAGAAGAGCAAGATGTGAGTGTGGGGGAGGTGCGTGAGGCATTATGTAGAATGAAAAGGGGTAAAGCAGCTGGGACTGACGGGATCATGACACAAATGCTAAAAGAAAGGAGGGATATAGTGTTGGAGTGGTTGGTATTTTTGTTTAGTAAATGTATGAAGAGGGAAGGTACATAGGATTGGCAGAGAGCATGTATAGTTCCTTTATATAAAGGGAAAGGGGACAAAGCAAGGAGGCTTTAGAATGGGTAGGGATGTGTAGATCAAGTGTTTATATTGAATCATATATGTGAACAGTATTTGATAAAGGAAGAGAAATTTCATTGCATTTATGGATTTAGAAAATGCATATGATAAGAGTGCACTGGAGCTTTGTGGCAAATGTTGCAAGTGTATGGAATAGGTAGTAGTTACTGAAGGCTGTAAAGAGTTTTATGAGGATAGTGAGGCTCAGGTTAGGGTGTGTAGGAGAGAGGAGATTATCTCCGGTAAAATTAGGTCTTAGACAGGGATGTGTAATGTCACCATGGTTGTTTAATATATTCATAGATGGAGCTGTATAAGTAAATGCTAGGGTGTTCGGAGAGGGTGGGATTAAATTATGGGGAATCAAATACAATAAGTTGACACAGATACTTTTGCCGATGATACTGTGCTTTTGGAGGATTATAAAGAAAAGTTGCAAAAGGGTTTGTGGACGAGTTTGGGAGGATGTGTAAAAGTAGAAAGTTTAAAGTGAATATAGATAAGAGTAAGGGATGAGGGTATCAAACGATTTAGATAAAGATAAATTAGAAATCACATTGGAGGGAGGGAGTATGGAAAAAGTGAATGTTTTGAGATATTTTTTAGTTGACTTGTCAGCGGATGGGTTTATGAAGAATGAGGTTAACCATAGAATTTATGAAAAAAGTGAGTGGTGCGTTGAGGTATCTGTGAGATAAAAAAACATTATCCATGTAGGCAAAAAGGAAATGTACGAAAATATAGTGATAACACTCGTATATGGGTGTGAAGCTTGGGTTGTAAATGCTGCAGCGAGGGGCGGCTGGAAGCAGTGGTCATGTCCTGTATAAGGGCAATGTACGGTGTAAATATTATGCAGAGAATTTGTAGTGTGAAATTTAGGTGGAGGAGGTGTGGAGTTACTAAAACTATTAGTCAGAGGGCTGAAAAGGGGTTGTTGAGGTGGCTTGGCATTTAAGAGACTGAAACCAGTATAATGTATAATGAAAAGGGGTTGTTGAGGTGGTTTGGTTATTTAGAGAGACTGGAACCAGTCTAATGTATAAATGTATAATGACTTGAGAGCGTATAAATCTGTAGGGAAGGAAAGGAGAAGGGTCGTCCCTGAAAAGGTTGGAGGAAGAGGTAAAGGATGGTCTGTGGCAATGGCTTGGACTTCCAGCAAGCTGTGTGAGCTGTTAGATAGGATGAATGGAGACGAATGATTATATATATATATATATATATATATATATATATATATATATATATATATATATATATATATATATATATATATTATTATAAGACAACCACTATGAAAAAAATAGAAGAATTCCAAGCGCTTTCGTGACTACTACATTATCAAGGAACTATATGTTCATTTTTTCATAGTGGTTGTTCTTGCATATTTTGATATCACCTGTTTACTGTGATCTTTTGCATATATATATATATATATATATATATATATATATATATATATATATATATATATATATATATATATATATATATATATATATATATATAAATCAGAAAGAAAGAAAGAGGAAACAGAGAAGAGAGAGAAAGAGAGGAGTCAACGTTCACAGACTCCATTTATTTAGCCGTATACTTTACACTATACAATTACAATACATATATATGGACGTAGTTATTTGCCTGTTAAATCTCAATGTAAACATTCAACAGTTTGTTTATTTAAAGTTTTATTCCATCGGACAGGAGTGATGGAACAGTTGACAGCACTGCCTGTTATATTTATAGGAAAGCAGGTGAAAAAAAAGGACAGAATAAATACCATATGCAAGTGGCACTGGAATGAAAAAATGGGTGGCACTGGCATGAAAACAAAGACTGGTATATTTAACAAAATGCAAACATTCCAGGGAGAAAACTCCACTGAATTTCTACTTTATATTCTCTAGATATTATCTCTAATCTACAGCAAAAATAAATATGAATAAATAATAGAATAAATAGGGAAATAGATACACAAACAAACACAAACACACACACACACACAAACAGCCCCGGTGGCCTGATGGCTAAAGCTCTCGCTTCACGCACGGAGGGCCCGGGTTCAGTTCCGGAGGGGCGGAAATATTTCGAAGTGTTTCCTTACAAACACACACATACAACAGGCCTAGTGTCTAATCGACATGTGCCTAGGACAAAATTGTAACTAACACATACACACACACACACACACACATACACACACACACACACACACACACACACACACAGAGTTCCGCACAAGAGATTAGTGCAGAAGCTGGAGGACCAGGCAGGGATAACAGGGAAGGCACTTCAATGGATCAAGGAATACCTGTCAGGAAGACAGCAGCGAGTCATGGTACGTGGCGAGGTGTCAGAGTGGGCGCCGGTGACGAGCGGGGTTCCACAGGGGTCAGTCCTAGGACCGGTGCTGTTTCTGGTATTTGTGAACGACATGACGGAAGGAATAGACTCCGAAGTGTCCCTGTTTGCAGATGATGTGAAGTTGATGAGAAGAATTTAATCGGACGAGGACCAGGAAGAGCTACAAAGGGATCTGGACACGCTGGAAGCCTGGTCCAGCAATTGGCTCCTGGAGTTCAACCCCACCAAATGCAAAGCCATGAAGATTGGGGAAGGGTAAAGAAGACCGCAGACGGAGTGCAGTCTAGGGGACGGAGACAACAAACCTCACTGAAGGAAAAATATCTTGGGGTGAATATAACACCAGGCATATCTCCTGAGGCGCACATCCCAAATAACTGCTGCAGCATATGGGCGCCTAGCAAATCTAAGAACACCTTCCGGCATCTTA